>JANIVW010000041.1:0-119791 GCA_030555995.1 Isabelozyma heimii
TGCTTCTTCTGGTGTTGAAACTTCTAGTGCTGCCACCTCTTCTGGTGCTGCTACCTCTTCTGGTGCTTCTTCTGGTGTTGAAACTTCTAGTGCTGCCACCTCTTCTGGTGCTGCTACCTCTTCTGGTGCTTCTTCTGGTGTTGAAACTTCTAGTGCTGCCACCTCTTCTGGTGCTGCCACCTCTTCTGGTGCTGCCACCTCTTCTGGTGCTGCTACCTCTTCTGGTGCTGCCACCTCTTCTGGTGCTTCTTCTGGTGTTGAAACTTCTAGTGCTGCCACCTCTTCTGGTGCTGCTACCTCTTCTGGTGCTTCTTCTGGTGTTGAAACTTCTAGTGCTGCCACCTCTTCTGGTGCTGCCACCTCTTCTGGTGCTGCCACCTCTTCTGGTGCTGCTACCTCCTCTGGTGCTGGTTCTATCTCCACTGCCACTCCGATCAGAAACGGTGCTATTCCAACGGGTGCCGATCTCATTTCGAACATCACCGTTCACGAAAATAGAACTGGAGGTTTATTCGCTTATAGAGACGATATTTTCACCATCGTTGTCACTGTCGAATCTGAAGGCAGTATTCCATCTGGTACTGTTACTCAGTTCACCATTCCAGAAGTATTTTATGGATTCTTAGGTTCATTCCCACTCTACTCCACCACTGGCGAATCTGTGGGAACTGTTTCAGGAGATGTATCTACCAATCTATTCACCATTGTTTTCGATGGTGAATTTGGTGCAACCCATAACAACATTTATGGTGCCTTCACTTTCAACACATTGTTGAGATCCACCGGAAATATTGCAAAGCGTGCTGAATTGTCTTTGGATCTTTCTTCAACTATCGTTCAGCCATTTGTATTCACTACTCCAAGTGACGAATACGAGACTTTGATGACCATCAGTAATGAAGAAGGTGGAAATACTTCTGAAATTGCCTTGGGTGATGTTTATGTCTTTATCGGCGATGCTTTCGATATTTCCACCTCGCAGTCTGCTTCTAGCGGTGTTGCTTCAGTTACTTCCGGAACTCAGACTACTGGAGCCACCTCTGAAACCGGAACTGGTATCACTATTTCTCAAACCGGAACAACATCAACCAAAGAGTCGACTACATTGGTCACAGTTACTTCTTGTTCCGAGGCTGGATGCAAGACTTTTGTCTCCACCCAAACTGGATCAGATGCCACTGGCACCAAGGGTCAAACTACTGGAACTATTACCGAAGGTCAAACTACTGGAACTGTCACCGAAGGTCAAACTACTGTTGTAACCATCACATCTTGTTCCAAGGACCTTTGCGAAACCAAGGATTCCACTGCTCTTGTCTCGTTAGTCACCACGACTATCGAAGGCACTGAAACCATCTTCACCACCTACTGCCCTATTTCAACCACTGGAGGCTCAACAGCTACCACAAGTCCTGATTCCGACAATGGATCTGAGTCTGACTCCAGCCATGGTTCTGGTTCTTCGGATTCTGGATCTTCTTCAGGTTCTGAATCTTCCTCCGGCTCTGATTCTGGCTCTGGATCATCTTCCAGCTCTGGCTCTAACTCTGGTTCCGGTTCCGGTTCTTCTGGTTCAGACACTGGTTCTTCTGGTTCTTCTGGTTCAGGCACCGGTTCAGACAACGGTTCTTCTGGTTCAGACACTGGTTCTTCTGGTTCAGACACTGGTTCTTCTGGTTCAGACACTGGTTCTTCTGGTTCAGGCACTGGCTCGGATTCTGGCTCAGGTTCAGGATCTGGCTCGGATTCAGGATCTGGAACTGCGATCATCTCGGGTCCTTACGCTTCTCTTCTTTCTGGAGCCAAGTCTCTTGTTGCTGGTACCGATATTACGGTGACTATCGATGTCACCGCCACCTCATTGGTGACTTCCACTTCAGAAGCGGTCAGAAGTACTTCAGCGGCAGCAACTAGTGAGGTTGCTTCTATCGCCCAAGCCAGCTCTGCTTCGAAATTGACAGCAAACTTCTTCGTCTTGCTTATCAGTTTCTTGTTTTGAATCTTGGGAGACCCATAGGGTTTTCACTTTCTTGATCAAAAAGAGGATTACTATCTTCTATTTATTTTCTTTTCTGTTCGATAATTTATAAACTCCTCTTTTCACTCATGAATTCTACTTTTTATATCCCATCATCTTTCGGTCTTTTTCCTTTATAAAAATATATGCCTATTTGTTATGTTTTGTATCCGCCACAGCTAAAGAGATATTGCACGCGTACACCGCACATCAAAACGTTAATAGTTTCAAATAGATGGATCAATGTAATTGATATTTGATATTAAGTGAATAGTACATCGTGGATTTTTAGGTTCCCATAAGAAGATGAATATCTCATAAAACCAGGTTAACTTATTTCGTGTTTGCGCACTTGCAACAAAAAGGGTTCCGGATTTAGATGTTCGATTTCTAGCGGCACATACAAAATACATTCTTTTCTTTCGTAGACGTTGGAAAAACACCATATAAAGCGGTTGTTGTAGATTTTGGCCTTTAAATAGTTTTTTTTATTCTAAGGTACATTACTGAATTTTAAGGCGAATTTTGGGGTGATAAAGAATAAAAACTTCTAAAAAATTCGAAATTATAGGATAAGTTGATGCAGCAATTTAAAACAGATTTGACTTGTTGACAGAAGTCATCAAATGAATGCCGAACTTGAATTCGCCTTGTTCTTGATGCCGTTTCGGAAATACCATCCACAGCCTTTTAAAACACACTTTCATCACCAGTTAATGCTGGAATTCATGCTGTGATCGCTCGTCGGACACAACTAGAAACATTCCTGGTTTTGGGTGGATAGGAAAAACTATCTGCTGGGGCGGGAAATCGATCAAGCTCCCGAGTGTGCTTTTATATATCATATAAGATATGTGAAAGTGTTGTTAAATTTGCTCAAGTATTAAGATAGAGAGGACAGCATTATGCTACATAATCAGAATTGGTCGACCTGTGCATTAATAAAGGCGAGGGCAATTACACGGATATGGCTCAGTATGAGAATAAGATATGCTTGCGACCCGTGACTGAATCTTTGAGTATATTGAGACCACTTTCAAACAACATCAGTGGCTTGATTGGAGTCTAAATGGTTAGAAGAACAGCAGGTCTAGTATATAGTGGAAGCCTTTAAACTGATAGGTCTCTCGAATTGGGACTAACGTTACATATTTTTCAATTTAACTTTATGTATTGCCCAACTCTTAGAGCCCTTACTCTTTCTCCATTTCAAGCCAAAACGCTACCCTCCATCCTGGAGCTGATTCTTCAGTCAAACGAGATCCTTTTGCACCCATTTTACCGATGTACGGGTGCTAAAAGCTCGAACAGCAGCTGTTAAATCAATTGGCAGGATGAGGTTTCAGGACAATAACTCTCCTAAACAGCAGGTCCCCTTTACTTCAAATGCCAGATGTACCGTATCATGTCATTCTGCCGTTTGTCAGACTTGCTGTACTTTACCTCTTCTTTCCTCCAACAGCTGTTGGTGTACGGATGATCCATGTACGGGTTTTTCCTCTGCTCGTTCACCGATAAGGAGCCGCCTCCGCTACTGCTACTTCAACCACCACACATGTCTGGGGCGTCTGATTTCTTATCCAAAGGGATAGATTTGGTCCAGAAGGCCATTGATGCCGATACTGCCACACGCTACGAAGAAGCTTACAAGTTGTACTACAACGGATTAGACTACTTGATGCTAGCATTGAAGTATGAGAAGAATCAAAAATCAAAGGAACTCATTAAGTCCAAATTCACCGAATATCTCACACGGGCAGAACAGTTAAAGGATCACCTCGAGCTGAAGGACCAGAAGCTGAACTCTGCCGAGAACTCTGCGTCCAGTGGGTCCACCAAGGCTAAAAAAGGGGACGGCACTGACGATGATGATGCTGACACCAAGAAGTTACGGGGGGCTTTGGCAGGGGCCATTTTATCGGAGAAGCCCAATGTAAGCTGGGACGATATTGCTGGGTTGGACGGGGCGAAAGAAGCCTTGAAGGAAGCAGTGATCTTGCCAGTACGATTCCCCCAGTTGTTCACTGGAAATAGGAAGCCCACATCAGGGATTTTATTGTATGGACCTCCAGGTACGGGTAAGTCGTACTTGGCAAAAGCTGTAGCCACCGAGGCTAATTCAACTTTTTTCTCCGTATCGTCATCGGATTTGGTGTCGAAGTGGATGGGGGAATCAGAGAGATTAGTAAAGCAGCTTTTCACCATGGCACGAGAGAACAAGCCATCGATTATCTTTATTGATGAAGTTGATGCGTTGTGTGGGCCCAGAGGTGAGGGAGAAAGTGAAGCGCTGAGAAGAATCAAGACCGAGTTATTGGTGCAAATGAATGGTGTGGGTAATGATTCTAGTGGAGTTTTGGTGCTAGGGGCCACCAACATTCCATGGCAGTTGGATGCTGCTATCAGAAGAAGATTTGAAAGAAGAATATATATCGCATTGCCCGAGCTTGAAGCCCGGACGAGAATGTTTGAGATCAACATTGGTGATGTTCCTTGTGAGTGTACCAATCAAGATCTCAAGATTCTTGCGGAAATGACCGATGGTTATTCGGGTCATGATATTGCGGTTGTTGTTCGAGATGCATTGATGCAGCCAATTAGAAAAATTCAGCAGGCCACCCACTTCAAGCCGGTGACGGACGAGAATGGTAAGGAATTATTGACTCCATGCTCGCCGGGAGACGATGGGGCCCGGGAGATGAATTGGATGGATATTGGAACTGATGAACTTAAGGAACCGGAATTGACAATTAAGGATTTCATCAAATCGATTAAGAATAATAGGCCTACGGTCAATAATTCTGATATTGAAAACCATATTAAGTTTACAGATGATTTCGGTCAGGAGGGTAATTAGCTGCTTATGGCTCGAACACTAAATTGGTACCGACATGAACTCAGTGTCGTAAACTAGTATAATCTGTTGCACTAATCTGTTATTCAAGCTCAAAAGTTTTGAATGGTTCACTTCGTCATTGTTATTATAGAACATAATAAATCATTTGCTTACTACTTCTCTGGCTATGTAATAGACCGTATCAGATCAGATCTACTTCTCTGGGGCTGTTCTCATAGTATGGACAACCCCCATATCTTCAATTACAGCTCATTGCTCGATGTTCTGAGTGAAACAAATTAGTAAACCTCCTATCTCTCTGTCATATCTTTTTTCCACCCTCTCAACATATCTGATACAACCTATCTTTCATTATAATACAAACTACAACTTTTATCTAATTTCTCATGGGCGATCTTGACCGGTTTCTGTAAGAACTTCTGTCACTTCTTCTGTTCTGTCTGCTTGGCGATCTGTCTCTCTGTCTCTCTCTGAGTTTATCGGCAAACAAGTCCTCTTCATCATCATTTGATCTACTACTACGTGCACCTCCACTGGCCTTGAGCTTAGAAGCAAACAAGTCCTCCTCTTCGTCTTCATATCTTCTATCTCTTCTGTCTGATCTCTGTGGTCTTCTATTGTCTCTGTAGCCTCCTCTCTTGGGTCTTCTCTCTGGTTCTCCATGTAGTAAGTAGTACCTAGAATAGGCAGCAGCGTTTTTCACCTTTCTGTCCGATTGGAACGACTGTCTGGCGTATAAAATCACAGCACTGTCATCTTCATCCATTTTTTCCTCTTCCTTCTCAGTAGCCTCTACATCACCACCTAATCTAGTAAGAAGACTCTGCTTTTTCTGAAACTGAATCGTCGGACTGTATGGTTTGGTTTCTCTTTCTTGTATTATGGATGAAACATACTCCTGGGTGAATTCTTTATTTTCAGCTACTTCAGCAACAGCGAGGGTGTTTGGGTTCGACGCAGTTATGGAGATGGCCGCCAATGCTTTGGCACTTTGTTCATGGTCTTTAAATACCATATTCACCGACGAATCGTTGATCCATTGTACTCTAAACGTGATTTGATCGTCTATGGGCTTAGGAACATACTGAACTCCGTTCTTTTCGTCTTCAACAGTATCGAAGTTGAGGTAGTAATCAACAAAAGACTTGATGTCATCGTTCGATAGGTTGTCTACTCCTCTAATGAAAATACTCTCTGGTCGTAATGTTTCAGTGGTGTTGTTGATGGTGACATCAATTTGTTGGTCTTTCAACTTTGCTTCTCTTTCTTTCTCATCCTCGAGCGATTGGGTCATAATGCCTCCATAGGGCGCAACAAACGGCTCAGCCATGAGGAAACAGCGGAGGAGTAATTGGTGTAGAACGGTGAAGAGGAGTTGAGAATGTAATGATGGAAGTAAAAAAAGTGAAAAAAGTGGCGCGCGAAAGAAATTGGGCCGGGACGGAGGCCCAAAGGCTGAACTCAGGCTCATTTCCTATCGAGTACCACTCTAAGCTTGAAAGGATGCAAGTTTTTACTTCAAGAGGGGATTGATGTATTATAGGGGATTTTGGGTATTTTTCTCCGCCAATGTGGGCGCTACAGGGAGAGTATATCTAACTAATTCTGGCCCGGCCAAGGTTCGCACCAGAATGGCCTACGCTAGACCTATACTGGGCCGGTGCAGGCTCCTCTCTGGCCCTAGCCTGGACCCAACTTAAACTAAATATCGACTCACCTGGACCTACGTTGGCACTACGGCCCAGCTTGGCCCCAAACCTACAAAGACTCACCATACTCCTATTCTGCTTCAAGTTTATCATCTGAGCAAAGTGCATTACCACCTTTTATACTTCTTCCCCTTCTTACCCATCCGCCTTCATTTCTTGAGCTCCTCTGACCCTTTTTCTCTTCAGGCTCTACATCACCAATCAACAGTCCTAAACTAGTCTTGTTACATCGTTAGTTCGTTAGAATCTTCGATTAATCTATACTACAATATATACACGCCTATTCTGGCTTTGGTTCTGTCTCTTCAGACACCTCCATCTTCACTTCAGGCTCTGCCCCGGCCCCTGCAATGGCCTCCCTTATGAAAAGCACATTGTTGCATCGGATGAAAATCTCTCCAATCAACTCCTCTTCCGAACCATTCTTCTCGTATGTTTCATCTAGATGAAGGTTCATGTAATCATCTATCGAGAGCAATGTTCCCCTGTACTCGGTTTTATTCCACTTCAATCTCACAACCACCTGCTTATTCACCAATGTCTTCAAGAACGGCTTGGGGTTTATCGGTTGAAACTAAACGTTAGTATTATTCCCTTCACACATGGAGCTACTATCTGATACGTACTGACGACATTTGCTTCCTGTCAGCTCTTCTGGTGTGTTCTACTCTGGTTTCAATTTTATCGTTATATTTTACCTCTTTATTTTGCATCGCGCATTTTCTTCTGTTCTTCAGTTCTGTTGTTCTGTTCTTCTCTTTTGCTCATTCCTACACGTCTACCCGTCTCCACGACATGAGTAAATTGACCCAGGTTTTGGTGCTAGGAGCCATAATCCGGTTTGTGCTACCCACGTTGATTCCTCTGATTCCATTCAAATTGTCGTCTATTGTCGAAATCTCCACCCCCATCAACTCGTTCAAATCGTTACAAGAAGCGTTCTACTATCTCCAGCACGACATAAACCTCTACGACGGAGGTGTCAACCATCATCCTCCGTTATTTGTACTTTCCCTTTACAAATTTTACCGGTATTTCCCTAAACACATCAGCTTGATCATATTCAACCTACTCTACACCTTGCTTGACTTGGGGGTCACCATCAAGTTAATTCAAATCAATCGCTGGTATAACTCCCATCATAATAAAAGATATGGCATCACCCTGGCCCTGGGATTCAACGATGACTTGATTGCCAGCTTCTACCTATTCAACCCATTGGTAATCCTCACCAACTTGTCGCATTCTACGCTCAACTTCTCTATCTTCTTGATTGTCGAAAGCTTGCAGCAGTTGTTGGTTGAGCAGAACTTCGTAAAATCCCTAATCTCCTTGTCAGTTTCGTCCTACTTGTCCTTCTCCTCCGCTTACTTGGTGATTCCCTTATTGGCTTTGGCTAAGGCCGTCAACCCTGACATCGAGTCGTCAATCATCTACGGCAAAGGCCTCGGCCTTTTCTTCATGTTCTCGGCCCTTCTCCTTATGCTCTCGCTCATCCACACCTCGTCAACCCAGTTTCTCTCGTGCTACACTACCGTGTTCAAATTCGATAAAATTTCGCCAAATGTCGGTTTGTGGTGGTATTTGTTCACGGAAATGTTCGACTACTTCCGGCCCTTCTACATAGGTGTCTTCAACCTCTACTCCGCAGTGTTCATTATCCCCATTGCCATGCGCTTGCTGGAACGTACTGTCGATCAGGTCCCTGTGGGAGACTCCTTCTTGGCCTTCGTCTTATCCTACACCTGGCTCTCGTTCTCAAAAGCTTACCCGTCAGTAGGAGATTTGGCCCTAACACTCTCAATGGTACCCATTTTCAAGAACACTGTGGTCCCTCATTGCAAATTCATTTTCGTCACCGGCTTGGTTCTTCTCGTGTGCTTGTTGTTGTCTCCCATATTCTACTACTGTTGGATCGTCTTGGGTACAGGAAATAGTAACTTCTTCTACAGTATCAACCTCATCTGGGGAGCCGTTCACGCATTGATCTTGTTGGACCTCGTCTGGGGCCGCCTAACCTTCGACTACATCAAGACCCACAAAGTGCCGGATCTGGAACAGTCGAACCTCAGACTCACCCAAATATAATCCTCGCACTCCGAGAGACCATGACCAGATAACAGCATGCCTACATTGAAGGCACCGTCAATTGGGGTCAGGTACACAAGAATCATATTAGCACTGTTTATGCACTCGGACCACTTTAAAACCCGTGCCCCTATGGCTTGTTCACGTGACTCGCGCTTCTGCCAATCACCAGTCTCGAAATTTCAATTGTCACCTTGAAAAAAAAAAGAAAATCACCAACAACCTCTTCTTTTCATCTAAAATACACACATCCCCCCGCCGCAATGTTATCCCGTATTGCTCGTCGTTCATACAGTAGTGCATCTCCCGCCGTCAAGTTAGTTTCCAGAGATGCTCCCGGTCACTTATCCAAAGTGTCAGTGGTTGTTGAAAACGCTGGGGCCAAAGTTGGCAAGTCTGGAGTTGCACATTTATTATCCAATTTCAACTTCTTAAACAACGAAGTCAAATCTGGGTTAAGATTCACCAGAGAATCCGAATTGTTAGGTGGTGATTTCAACAGCGTTGTTTCGAGGGATGCCATCACCTTGAATACTGTATTCTTAAGAGAAGACTTACCATACTACATTGAAGCATTGGGTAATGTTTTAGCCAAAACCTCATTCAGACCTCATGAACTTAAGGAAAACGTGTTACCTGTGGCTAAGGCTGAGTACCAAGCTGCCACCAAATCAAATACTTTCGTTGGTTTAGAATCCTTACACCAATTGACTTTCAGAAAAGGATTAGGTAACCCCTTATACTATAATGGTACTACCCCAGTCACCGTAGAAGAAGTCCAAGAATTTGCCAAATCTGTGTACAACACTTCCAACATCAAGATCATTGCATCTGGTGTCAATGCTGAAGACTTGGCTACATTTGTCTCCGAAAGTGCCTTCTCCGAATTACCTGCTGGAACTTCCACTGCCACTCCAGTGAAGGAGTTTGAAGGTAAAGAAGCCAGAATTGGCGCTGCTGGTGAATCCGTGGCCTTAATTGGTGTCCCAGTGCAAAAAGCTGACTTTGCCAAATATGAAATCTTATCTACTGCTGCTGGTACTTCTTACTTACCAGGTGCTGTTACTCCATTATCTGCTATTCCGGGTGCATCCTCTCAATTATTGAAATACGCCGACGCTGGTTTATTCGTTGTTTCTGTTTCTGGTGATGCGGCTGCTGTTGCTACCGGAATCAAGGCTGCTAAAAAGGCAGTTGAATCTGTTTCTGCTTCGGAATTAAAGAACGCTGTTAAGGCTACTAAATTGAGCATAGCTGTACAAGACGCAGAAGTCTCTATTGATGAAGCTGCTGCCAAGTCCGCTGTCAAATTACCAGGTTTCAACTATGTTGCTGTGGGTAACATCGATGTTTTACCATACATTGATGAATTATAAGCTGAATACTAACCGATTTTGGTTGTATCTATTCATAAAATCTCGTGCATATACCGAACCATAGACCCTCCTCCCCTCATCATCTTCGAACTTCGAGTTCACTTCTCTGTCTTTCTAATGAAGTATTTATTAACTTAAATAACGTAGTTGTAGATTATGTTCGCAGGTTCAGTGCAGAGAGTTTTGCATGTTGGGAGGAATTTGCAGGTTAAGAACTTCTCAGTTTTTGCAGGTTGCATTTACATCTTACATCGTAAACTCAGCGCAGTGAAATATTTCACTTGACTTCACCAACTCATCTCTCCAGCACCATGTCAGACGCCGAAGAAGCATACAACGAAGGTCCAGAAAACTACGACGACTTCGACCAGCCGGACCACTTCTCTGAGGATGAATTCCAAGAACCGGCCGATGAGACTACCGGTGGGGATGTGGAGATGAGAACCAGCGATGGGAAAACAATCATAAATGGAGGAATGGGCCCAGACGATACTCCTCGGGTGAAAACCGCCAAGGAGCTTGCAGTGCCGAAAGAAGACCGTACCACTACGCCATACATGACCAAGTATGAGAAGGCAAGAATATTGGGGACCAGAGCCCTTCAAATATCGCTCAATGCACCAGTATTGGTGGACATCGAGGGGGAAACTGACCCACTTCAAATTGCCATGAAGGAGCTTAGTCAAAGAAAAATCCCTTTAGTGGTTAGAAGATACTTGCCTGATGGCTCCTACGAGGACTGGGGCTGCGATGAGCTTATAATTGATCATTAGTAGCATAATAAACGTTGTACATTAAGAGGTTTGGGCGTAGGCCTGAAAGTAGGCATTTGAATAGATATAAACAATAAAGCGAGCCACTGGCAATTTATAAATAAAGCTTAGTTGTCGAAAGTATACAATCAGCGATCTACCATTTTTAAATCAGCAAGCAGCTAAGTGATCTCTGTTGATTTCCTTATTTTGTTCTCTGTAGCTTCTCGTACCATCTCAATAGCTGTTCGTCAGGCCACACCCCTATGTGGGATCAAAGATATTTCTACCAGGACAGCTGCATGTGTTGAGATCGTCTTTATTTTCATCTCTTCCGCAGACATTTTTGGAATACAAAGATCGTCTTACACAGTATCTTTCATGTTAGTTTTAGTCAATGTAAGCATCTAACCACTTGGATGCAAGAAAAACCTTCTTCCCATCGATTTGTTCCTTCACAAATCCCACTACTAACTGGTCAAACACAGGACGAGACAAACGGTGGTCTGGGGAGTCGATCTCTTCCACTTTCACACCACAACACGCTTGTTTCAAGTCCTCGATGTCAATCACCAAGTCGTGATTGTCTACGTCTTTGGAAAACACCTTCAATGCATTATAAATTGTCATTCTGTCGTCAAACTTCAGCAAATGAGATGCCATGATGTTGGAAAATTGCGTGAACGAAATTCCTACTTCGCCATTGTCTCCTTTGACTCCATCGGCTAGCATGCGGTTGAGCTGATCATCTGAGGGAACTGCTTTCCCCAAGGTTTTGTACAAGGCTATTAAATCGGGCTTGGTGATGATAGAATCACGAGAGTCTCCGTCAATGAGTGTGAAGGCATTCCGAAGCTGAGCTTTCTGGTTGTTCGATAAGGTATTAAGCGCCAGCATTGTAATGAGCAAGATGAGATCGAGGAAAACGTATAACGGGATGGGGAAACTTCAAACTTGAAGATAATAGGCTAGTCTAGTAGGCAGGATGCAAGGCTAATTAGTGAGTAAATGTTACCTATCGCGTCTAAAAGATTCTCTGAGGTGTAGAATGCTCTCTAGAAGATCTCTCTAGTGTGTAAGGCACAGTTTTTGGCAGGCTTGGGGACACTTAGCTGAAGCAGAAGGGATTTGTATGGTATTTAGCTGTTCTGTAGGAATCCCTAAACAGTAAACATCGCGAATGAAGACATGGTGCACGGGTGCGAATGATATAATGTAAGGATCAAAAGCTAGCCATCTAAAGGACTGTTTGTATGAAGTCCGATTCTAGATTTATATACTTCGCTGTTGGCTTCTTTTTTGCTCCTGGTAGTGCTATTGTTGGTGTGTTCCAGCCTCTGGTGCTGTTTTTACTACTCCTGCTGCTGTTTAAGCGTAGGCGAACCAATTTTTCGCTGCAAAATAACGGGCCCAGCCGAAATCGATGGGCCGAGAGTGCATACTCTCTGGTGCGAAAAAAGACAGGGGTCGGCGGCGACTAGCTGGATGGGGGCCAATTACCACTGGCTTCAGGGCTTTGTTCAGACGAAATGGACCACATTGGATACAATTACGGCATCATTATATCAACTTTATGGTACCATTCTTTCACCATTATGGTCCAAAGACACAGCTACGAACTGTGAATCCCTTCTTGAACTTGCCCTTTCATAGCCAGAGACATCTGTTTCTTCCTTTTTTTCGCGTTGCAGCATCACCAAAACATTTGTTTCTTTCTTCACAACACCAATCACAGTTTATGGACACGCTATATAACCAACCCGTGGTAATTGATAACGGGTCCGGCAACCTCAAGGCCGGCTTCGCGGGCGAAGATAAACCCAAAGTATACGGGACCGCGATAATTGGGCGGCCTAAGTACCAGAAGATCATGGCCGGTGGTGCCATCACTGACGACAATGGATCCGACACGTTCATTGGCGATTCTGCCCAGAAGAACCGAGGATTGCTACGATTATCGTACCCCATTGAGCACGGTGTGGTCACCAATTGGGATGACATGGAGAAATTATGGTACCACACTTACACCCAGGACCTTCGTACCAACTCCGAGGAACACCCATTATTGATCACCGAGGCCCCTATGAACCCCAGGTCGAACCGGGACAAAATGTGCCAGCTTTTCTTCGAGCAGTTCAATGTTCCTTGTATGTATATTTCCATTCAGGCGGTGCTCCTGTTATACGCCTCTGGACGGACCACCGGTGTTGTGGTCGACAGTGGTGATGGTGTGAGCCATATTGTGCCTGTGTACGAAGGGTTTTCCCTCCCCACATCCATAAAACGAATGGATATTGCCGGCAGAGACGTCACCGAACAAATGGCATTCAACATCAGGCGAACTTTGGGGGCCAATTTCCAAACCAGCTCCGAAATGGAGATTGTGCGTCTCATCAAAGAGAAAGCTTGCTTTATATCAAAGGACCCTGCCCGAGACGAAAAATTATACGCTGGATCCGCCTACTCCCAGCACCTCTCTGCTGCTGGAGCCCAATCCAACGACTTATTCACCAGTTATAGACTACCCGATGGACGTAGTATCCAGGTCGGCGTAGAAAGGTTCCGTTCACCAGAAATATTGTTCAATCCCCAGCTCATTGGCTGCGAAAGTCCCGGGATCCACGAATTGACCGCATTGGCAATTGCAAAAACCGACTTGGACCTCAGACCTTCGTTGTTCCAGAATATCATACTCTCCGGTGGGAATACATTGATCAGGAACTTTGGAGATCGACTCCTAGCAGAGTTGAAACAGCAAAATGGGTCTATAATTTGGAAAGATTCAGGCAAGGTGAAGGTGAAGATTTATGCTCCTCCAGAAAGGAAGTACTCGACGTGGATTGGGGGCTCCATTCTTGCGGGATTGTCGACGTTTAAGAAGATGTGGGTGACGGCCCTGGAGTTTGCAGAAGACCCGGAAATTGTCCATAGAAAGTGCCTCTAAATCCAAGGTGGTATATTCCCAATAGGACCCGCAGTTATGTCCGTATTAATAATAGAGATTTTGGAGCTGCCAGCTAGATCCTCCAATCAGCATCACATACAAGAAGAGATTGCATTATAGAATGATAAATAACAAAGATAATAGGTAATCCCGTCTAATAGCGGGTCCTGCTCAGTCTACTATGGAGACTCCTGGTCTAAACAGTCAAAGTCCATTTACTCCTACATCTACAATACTCACTTATCGTATGTGCATCAATACGTCATTAAATACAGTAATATCTATCTCCGAAATCACCTAAGCCAGGAACAATGTACTTGTTTTCATCCAATTTTTCGTCAATGCCTCCAGTAATAATTTTCACATCCGGGTATTTACTATGGAATGATTCAATTCCCTCGGGGGCTGCCAACAAATTGAGGAAGAAAATTCTATCCATCTTCACACCTCTGTTCAACAACACTTCCACTGCCATCATGGCACTACCACCAGTAGCCAACATTGGGTCTAATAAGAAAACATAACGTTCACTAATGTCCTCGGGCAATTTTTCGTAGAATAACTTAGGCAATGCTGTTTCTTCATCTCTTTGGATCAAAATCTTCCCAATTCTCACGGATCTACAGCAGTCTCTCAATCCCATTTCCATCGATTCACCAGCACGTACGATAGAAACTCCGCAAATCTTCCCTAAAAACTTAACACCAGTGTATTCATAATCACCATGACACTTAATCACGGCTTCTTCCACTGGCAATTGGTTTAACCCTTCTTCCACCAAAAGTCGAATGATTCTGTCCGAGTAGAATACAAAGTCTCCTCGTTTGGTGCTTTGGTCACGTATGATCGAGTACAATCCAATGAGTTGTTTGGACTGAGGAAGGAGAATAACGTTTCTGCTGACTTCGTTGGAGCCGGACATTTGGATCGAAGTGTGGAAAATGGTGGTGAAAATTGGTGAAAATTGGTGGTGAAAAATTTATGGTGAGAAAAAATTCCTTATCAGAGAAGCGAAAAATGGAGATGATGTGATGACCTGAACGGCTGAGGGGTTAGTGAAAAATGGTGCGAGAAAATGGCCATGGGCAGAAAATGGGCCCTAAGAGGGGGCGATAAATTGGAAGTCGGCCGGAAAAAAGGCCCAAGTGGACCCAGAAAAAGTTCACTGCGGGCCTGAAAATGCGGACTTAGATTTTTTTCAGCCCAAGTCATGGGCCCAATTAACTAAACACTTCAAGACTAGCCCATAACTATGAGTGCAACTCGGTGGAAGCCAGTTTCATGATGAAGAGCTCAAAACAACAGCAAAGTTTACCCTTTACACTATAGTTCAGTATCGTTTATTAATATACAGGTCTAGGCTTCCGCAGAGATGAAGGGATTTTCAATCACTTCGGTTCCTGCTACTGGAGAAATAGTCAACAAGTTGTTCCCTCTGACAACAACAGTTCCAAGCTCTCTTGTTTCTTTGGTGAGAATACCATCATCCTCGGGGTCTAAATGTTAGTATATCCGGCTGTATACACCTTTTTAAGTCGAGAACATACCTCTGATAGTCTCTGTGACATCTTCTAACACCATGTTCATCAATTGATCGAATCCTTTCAAGGTTCCCACAACCTGTCTTCCCCCGATGAATTTCACTCTTACTTGTTCGTCCTTGTACTTGTTTAAGTCCAATATGGCTTCTCTTTTGGGTCCCTCTTGTTTGGTGACATTCGAGTTGTTATACCTCCTTCTTTGGTTTTGTTTCTAGACTGTTAGTTACTGTTCGTGCTCTCTATCGCTATCACTCGAATACTTACTCCCCCTTCCATTGTGTTGCTTGTCGAAAGAAGAACTTTGGTGATATCAGGAAACTTTCAGATCCAGCCATAAAACTTTCTTGTGAGCTCGGTACAACATCCGTACATCCCGTGTTCCTCGCTTGTTTTGAATCCGTACATATTTGCATCTTCTACACGTCAAATCTGCAAATACAACTGTTTTCTTCTTCCACTTCCCCAATGAGTGATATTAGCGTTTACGTGACTTCCGACTTGACGTCTTCCGAGAGACGGATCTCACCGCAATGGGACCTCCAGTACCTCAAGTCCAAGCTTGAGTTGATCACTGGAATCAAACCCCAATATCAAACTATCAAGTACTATGCCGTGCAAGCATCCAACGAGTCCACCACCATCAGCAATGCCAAAACTGCCCATGAAGATGCCGATAAGAATACTTTCTTACTGACGTTGCACATAGCTCCGTACAGTCGTTTACATGTAATTGACGAGAACCCCAATTCCGAACTATCTGAGTTGGTTGACAGCGACGAAGATGCAGAAAAGGCCAATGGTTTCGAATTAACAGAAGAAGAGTATGCTAAGAAGAATAATACGGTTCTTCAATGGAAGAAAGATAACAAATTAGGCCGGTTCGACCCTAATTTCGAAAGAGACAGACAACAGCGATTACAAGACAATTTGGTGCTTTCTTCTAACATAAAAGTCGGCGACCGGTGCCGGGTGATCAACATCCAGGGCCAGAGACTCGGAACGGTGAAATTCGTGGGCAAAATTGCCCAATTGCACCCAGACGAGACCTGGGTTGGTGTCGAATTCGATGAACCGGTGGGAAGAAACAGCGGGCTGATTGACGGGGTAAAATACTTCGAATGTCGCCATTCCCATGGTAGTTTCCTCAAGCCAAAACAAGTAGAAGTGGGTGACTTCCCCGAGGAGCTGTTGTTCAGTGACGATGAAGAATTGTAGTGGAGGCTCTTTCGGGGCCTTCGGTGCGAAAAAATGAATTTTTCATCACAGTGCAAAACAAATCAAAACTGCTTCATACTTTGATTGCATAGCAGAAATCCATAACTTACACTGAAGTTTGATAGAGCATCTTGAGGTTAACTTCATAGCATTTTGAGATCGAAATAGGCTAAGTCAAAAGATAGTTGGATAATTCAAGACTGTCATTTTTTAATAATATATTGTTTTTACTATGTTTGAGTTTATTTATGATTATGTGGACAAGGAATCGTTCATCAAGTACCTCCGGTTGACAGTTGTTGTCGGATTTTATTTAATTTTCCGTCAGTACTATTCCAAGTGGGCCCAAGCCAAAGCCGTGAAGAGACAAGTGGAACAGGATAACATTGAAAAGGCCGAAAAACCAGAAAAAGAAAGACTTGAAAAATTGGCCCAGCAAGAAGAACTAATTAGGGAAAGTAAAGCATTCGGATGGGGGAAAAAGACAAGAAACACCGTGAAATTACAACAAGCACAATTGGAAGAACAATTGAGCGAGGTTAGAGAAAGAAACCAGAGCTCCTACGACGCCCAAGAGGATCATGACATCGAAGAGTTGTTAGAGGACTGAGTATGTATTATGGCCCTAATCAATGCATAAGATGAATGTTTTACTCGTTGTTTCCCCTTTTTACGTATTTAATTGGATTATTCATAGACATTCGTGTAGAAGCCGTAGAAGGCACTCCTTTCGTCGACATGCATCTGTCCACTAGATATTTTATGGATAAACCCATAATCATGTGTGATCACTTGACTAACCAGCATCATTAGTCAACTGAAAAGCATAGTAAACCAGAACTACATGCTAACCTTCAAGCCATTGAACATACAGTATTTCATACCGCTAAATTCGGACCCGTGCACCAGTAAATAAAAAACTTCCCATCCGTGCACCAGATTGCAAGCGAAGAGCATCGGCATCAACTGAAAAATTCACTGTCAAAACTTTTCAAACATCAAAACTCACCAACCATGGCAGGAGATCCGTTTTTGTCTGATCCCTCGAGGAAGAGGAAGCGTGCTTCCAAGCCCAGTCGCCCTGCTAAATCACAAAAACCCAGTAATAATGCCAGAACACGAGATAATGACGGAGATATGTCCAGTGACACTGATTCAGACCAAGGTAATGTTAATCTAGAAACCGGAGAAGGCCTTTACGATGCGGAAAACGTATCTTCGGATGAAGAGTTCGAGCAAGAAAATGAAGCTGACAAGAGAAGACGGTTGGCTAAGCAATATTTAGACAACTTGAAGGACGATGAGGGAGCTGGACAGTTCAATGACTATGATGCTGCAGACTTAGATGATGACATTTTATCGAAAAGACTACAAGAAGATGTTGCTGAGAACAAAGGTTTTGTCTATAAATTTATGGGAGAGAAATTTGCATCGCAGATCCATGATTTAAGCTTGAAAGTAACCCGAATTGGATGCAAAAACTTGACTGACTTATCTATCAGATACCCATTCCTATATACTGTTTCCAAGGACATGGAGCTTATCAAATGGGACATTTCCAGTACCAAACCACAAAGAATAAAGCATATAAGGGGAGGTGCCAAGTACTTCACTCTCAATGAGAAGAACGTTCAATTAAACAATCACTGGGACCAAATAAACTGTGTTGTAGCATCACCTGATGGAAAGTACGTTGTTACCGGGGGTAATGATTCTAGAATAATCGTGTGGTCAACCGAAAACTTGTCATGTTTAAAAGTATTTCTGACTCGGTCAGCAGTCAACTCCATAACCTTCCGTCGTAACACTGACCAATTATATGCTGCCTGTGCCGATTTGAGAATCAGAACCTACTCCATAAACCAATTTTCGCAATTGGAGATTTTGTATGGGCATCAGGATAACATCACCGACATCAGTTCCTTATCACGAGAGACCTGTGTATCTGTTGGGTCTCGAGATAAAACTGCGATGTTCTGGAAGATTTCAGAAGAATCGAGGTTGACCTTCCGAGGAGGTGATTCCACCGAGAAGAAACACAAGAGAAGAAAAAAGGATGATGAAAATACAACTGAAGCACTGGCCCTTCCATTCCATTGCGAAGGATCTATTGATGTGGTTTCTATGGTGGATGAGTCGCATTTTGTTACTGGATCTGATAATGGGAACATTGCTCTTTGGTCATTAGCAAAAAAGAAGGCTCTCTTCACCGAAAGATTGGCCCATGATTTACAACCAGCGCACCTTGCATCACAAGCCAGTGCTGAAGTGTCTACTGAAAAAGCAATGCAACAGATACCAGAAAGACAGCCATATTGGATCACAGCAATTCACTCGGTGCCATATAGTGATATTTTTGTCAGTGGCTCGTTCAATGGAACGATTCGAATCTGGAAAATAGACCAGGAGGGTTTGAGATCATTCCGTATGTTAGGAGAAATAACCAACATCAAAGGTGTGGTCGTTGCCATCAAGGATGTGGAAATTCAAGAGTCCAACAAGGTGGTGGTGTATGCATTGGTGAGTAAAGAGCACAAATTCGGTAGATGGCTAGGAAAGATTCCTGGCAGCAGAAATGCATTGATGAGTTTCAGTTTTGACTTATAATGGAGGTTGACAAAAATAACGTAGGCATATGCATAGTTCATAACCTTATTTCGTTAAAGGTGTAGCAAAATCAGAGTTTGCAATATATAGCAAGAGGTTTCTACAGTATATAGAATGTCTACTGCATAATTATTACTAAATTTTCTGACTTCATGAAGTACTGTAGTAGGTAGGCAGGAAGGCAGGGCTGCTGACGGCAATAGTCTATGTGAGCATTCTCGACTCGGTTATTAGCTTATGGTCCCTTCTATCACTACACGTGAACCTACATCGAAGTATCATTAGTCAGACTTTCGGTAACCTCCAGTCCAATATTCATTATAACTATCGTTAGAACTAATTAGCGACTCCCACCTCTCCCTCTAAAATGCAGCTTCATCGTCATCCCCATCGTCCACTTCATCCTCACCATCATCGAAGTACTTCTCTGCATTGTAGTCGTCGTCTTCGTCATCTTCGAACTCGTCTTCGATGTCATCCTCCTCTCCCATCTCTTCCTCTTTGTTATTGTTCGGGTCCGAGTCCAATGTCTCTGCCATTTCCTTCAACTTCTCTAATCTGCCCTGGGCCAACTCATCGCTAGAAGGCTCCTTGACTTTGAAATGCTTCAATCCACCATCGTTCCTAAATGACGAAAACGACAAGAGTTTCTTCTTCTGTTTGTTGGAGACACCCATTACCGAATACAATTCATCAGGGAATAACTCCAAATGGTATGGATACTCTTCTATGGTTCTACCCACCTTCTTCACTTTCTTGTACTTATCTGAATGTCTTTCTATACCATCGGACGCTGTGGCGGACTCCAACGAGCTGCCTGGTCTCTTAGTGGCGACTGACGACCCGGTATAGAACGGACCGTCGAGAATTAACTTGGTAAATGCAATAGATTGTTTGGCGATGCTCACTTCACGGTCAGTGAGAGATGCGTTGATTGGTAGTAGTAGGGTAGGTTTCTCCTTAGATATGTCGGTGGACAAAATGTCCGAATAGTCGAGCCCAAATGGCAAGAGTGCCCGGCCAGAGTTTCTATTAAACGACATGGGGCTGGGTTTCCAATTTGATCTCTGGAGATTCAACTACTATCAAAATGGCATCTCTGATGAAAAATTATATTTTTGCTCGGAATTGAACTTCTCACGTGATATTACCGGATATTACCCAATCGGGCATGGCTGCTTAGCCCCAAAATGCAACAAACGTAAACACCTGACTAAATCCGGAGCATCGCTGCGGACTTTGTCATTTATCATAGAATTCATTTATAACTTCATCATAGCTTCCTTTACGCATTCATACCTCTCCTTTCACACTATTCACATCACTTTCTCAAACGCTTTCGGTATTTCGTAATGTCGGAAACCGCATCATTGACGTCAGATACGTCCATGTATCCTGAGGCTGCCGATGGCACTTTGGTGATACTCGTGTGTCGTGCAAAGCATTTGCCTAATAGGCGTAAGTTGGATAAACAGTCTCCGTATGTTACCATTCGTCTAGGAACTACTGCGAAAAAGACGCCATCTCATTTTCGAGCGGGCCAAACTCCAGAGTGGACCCATGAAATCCGGTTCCAGCTAACTAGGGAACGGAAACCAGCGCTAAAGATAGATATCTTGGACGAAACCAAAAACGATCCTACGCCAATTGGTAATACCGAGATAGACGCTTCAGTGATATTCAACCCAGAAAACAAAAAGGTCGAATACGACGTGAATGGCAAGCCGATTGAGAAGTATATTCATGATAAATGGTACGATATGACGTTGAACGGGCGAAGAGCCGGAATGGTTTATTTAGAGATGACATTTTATCCTAGTGCCCCAGTGGTTCCTCCGAAGATCGGCTTGCCAATATATCCGGAACACGAACTTGAAGATCCGTACCGGGCCCACCAGCAGCCATCTCACCAGCAGCCATCTCACCACCAGCATCTGCCAGAAAAGAGCTTGCCTCAGCCTCCACCCCGGCACATTTCCCAAACCAAACCCAAAACCGTTGCTGAGGAGATCTTTGTCACAGGAAAAGACCCCAGTAAGTTGAGTTCCTTCGCCAATATTTTCAAATCGTCGGCAGGACATACTAACTTCATGGACAAGTTTAACGATGACAAGGATGTGCCCGTGAATGAAGAAAAACCTTCGGGAAAGTACTCCAGATTGAACCAACTAACGAAGAAGTTCCTGAATAAAGATAAAATCACTACCTTGTTCAATCTGTCAGATGCCAGCAAACATAGTGAAAACTCTGCCAAAAATAGCGTGGGACACAGTGGAGAGCTTTCTAGGTCAATTTCCCCCATAACAGTCTATGATGTAGATAATTTGGGCAAACTAGAAAGAGAAGTACAATCTTCCTACTACGAACCTCCTCATTCTTACGAACCTACGCATACCTACGATGAAGGGAGACCCCCTCTGCCTCCACCCCACCGGTCCCAAGACAGATCCAGGACATCTCCTGGTCCCGTATCGTCACCCGGCACCAGAAATTCTCCAGCCAGAGCATTTAACGACGATGTTCCTCCTCCGGTTCCATCACATCACACTAAAAAGAGTCCAGCAAGAAGAAGACCTCCTCCACAATCGCCATCTCAAGATTTGCATGAATTCAAAGCCTTATCGATTGGAAACACCTCGATACCCTTTTCTGCCGACACCATTGGTCTTGAAGACGACGAAGCTGAAACCAGCAAATCTCTCCCCACAAAAGTCTATCTTCTAGATCAGCCTGTGAAGTCTTTATCTCATCCGGGCCAGCCAGCAACAGGGGAAATTAATCCCAAATACTACGCTCCAACTCCCAGTGAACGTTTTAATAAGTCGCTGAGATTGAATAACGGTAACCCTCAACAGGCTGACGTAAAAGTAGATTATCGAACAAGTGAAACTGGGTACTTAGGTGAGGGAAAATGGGCCAAGTCCCCTTCGAAGTTCTCTCCTTCTATATTTGACAGAATGCCTGTTAATGATGAAAATCTAGGGTTCGAAAACAAGCCTCATGTTCCGCCAAAAACACCACAAGGAATGTCGGAAATGGAGTACTATGTCTTGGAAAAGGAGAAGTTTTTGAAAGATATCAACGGTAGACGAATGTGACAACTGATTATGTTTGGAATTTGAGCAGAACGAATTGCTAACGCAGCAGTCTGTGAGCAATGCTAAGAATAGCACTGACACGAACATTATGTATGGTTCTCTCTTCATGTATGTATTAATTCATCTAGTCAATCTACACATACTTAATTGGGTATATATTTAGATACTATAAACAAAGAGTAACCAAGTTAGGGCAATTCAGTAGTAATTACAACATGAATAAGAAATATAAGGTATAACTGGTAAAAAAAAAGAGTATTAGAGATAGAATTATAATAGGGAAAAAAAAGAGTGAGTGAAAGAGCGCAGATGGCTGCGAAAAAATCTTAAACCTCTCAAGACAGGATTTGACTGGAAGTAAGTGGAGCCTCAACTACACTGGGACTGCTGATTTCATACTCTGACACCCGGAGCGGATTTAACTAGAATACAAAGAACGAGTTGATAACGGATAAAAGGGAATAAAATATTTGAACAAAAAAAAAACGATTTTGGAAAATAGCACTGAAGCACTTGGAATATAATTTCGGACGAAGTTCAAAAATGGATAAACTCAAGGAAAATTGATTGGAAGACAACTTTAAGAATAATAGGGAAAAAAATAAAGAATAATTGGAAACAAAAAGATCGGCTTATAACAAGCAGGCAACTGCAGCACCAACCAATCCCAACACAGCGCCGGCAGCAGCATCAAAGTGAGCAGCACCAGCCGCAGCGGAAGAAGAAGCTTGAGAGGAAGCAGCAGCGGTGGAGGAAGCCGAAGACGATTTAGCAGCCGAGGTGGTTTCGATGACGGTGCTACTGTGCATGGTGGATGAGTGGTGGACTGAGCTAGTGTTGGAGTACACAACAGAAGTATTGTGGTATACTGGAGTGGAAGAAGCAACACTGTAAGCAGTAGATGAGCTGGAGAAGTTAGCTGATGCGACTGCAATGATACCTTTAAATCCGGTTAAGTGAGTTGTACTGGCAGCAGCAGCAGCAGAGGCAGCGGAGACAGAAGATACTGAAGCTACTGAAGCCACAGAGGCTGCTGATTTGGCTGAGGCTACTGAAGCTTCCGAGGCAGCAGATGCGGCTGAGGCAACTGAAGCGGCAGATTCTGCTGATACTGCTGAGGCAACTGAGGCAGCCGAAGCAGCGGAGACTGATGACACCGAAGCAGCAGAGGCTGCAGAGGCAGCAGAAGCAGCGGAGATTGATGACACCGAAGCAACTGAGGCTGCAGAGGCGGCAGAGGCGGCGGAGGCAACAGATTTTGCTGAAGCTTCTGAAGCTGCTGACACCGAAGAGGCAGAGGCAGCAACGGAGGCTACAGAGGCAGCAGACACTGAGGAAACAGAAGCTGCTGATACTGAAGAGGATTCTTCAGGAGTTAAAATAGTTTTGGTGATGGTAATGGTTGAAGTTTGAGTGGTATCTTCAGCACCCACCATGGAGGCAGCCAAAAGGACGAAAGGAACGATAGACTTGAACAACATTGGGAAACGAATTGGCAATTATATTAGTTGAGGAGTAAAGAACGACTAGGATAAAAACTAATATAAAGGGGGTAATCAAAAAGGATCACAACAAATTTAATAAGGAAAGACTAGGGTAAGTGGACTGGTAAGAACCAAGTAGTTGGAAAGTATTGATATAAGTTGTTTGATAATACGATAAAGACTAGGAAGAAGAAGAAAGTATTGAAAAGAAAAAAAATTTCCGACGACAACGACTGGCCTGAGGCTAATGAGAATTTTGTTGATAATTGAGACTCTGGTTAGTAACGCAACAGGGAATGACTTAATGTTTGACGATTTGAGGTCACAAGTCCTTGAAAGTTTATTTGTTTATTACAACACACAAACGTGAATGTGCATTGTCGAGACGCAACATTTGGTGCCAACAATAAAAAATATTGTCTCAAATCGAGAATCCTGTCCATTTTTGGCTTCACAAATTCGAATCACCACAACTTTTTGTATGGGGAATTGTGCTAAATTGGCGATGGTGCATATACTATGTACTTTTCATCTCGATCGGGAAGGTGGGTATGATGTTGTGTGCAGGCGTGATGCCATGCCGAGGCAGATGCCTCGAACACAAGCTCGGTTTTTTGTTGTGTATTCGTCCGAATTAGGCAGGTAAGATTCCCAATACAGGGGAAAGATAGCCGTTTTAAATTTTTTGTTACCTTGCGCAGGCTGCTTATGGATACTTTCATTCCCCAAATTTTTCTTGATTCCCGTCGTGTTTTTTGACGATGATGCGACCTTGATATTTTCTTTCTACCTACAATACCTTTTCGGTATACTAAAGTACATGCATTTAGGGGTTGGCCACTAGCTCGAGGGTTCTACGTAAGTTGTATTTCGAGCAATATTATTTGCAAATCATCGAGTTGAACTCCTGGATGTTTGTGTTCTGATAATGTGCAGTTTTGATCTCATCACTGGCTCGTTAAATGTGTCATAAATTTCGTAACATAACCTCGTTTTCGGTATGTAATAAAGATCCAGGCTTCTCCCTATGCCGTGTCAGCTGGAGCGGTTATCCCGTTTGAGACGCTGCGTTCTTTTTCGAGTTATGAGGCAACCCCATGCTTTGATTTCCCTCGGCCGCCTCAAAACACGAATGTCTCAAGATTATCTAATCTGGTTCCCATAGCAAGGAGAACTAGCGGCAGTCGATATCGAATCTCTTGAAGTGATAAAGGGTGAAGAACAGAGTGAACTGATAGTAATAGGTTTGTTGTATTGTTTCCGTCTGAACTTGGAATGACCTCTAAAGAGCCGTAGGAATTTGTAGGTAATAGTCCTCGATATATTATTTAATTGTAAATTACTAATTTAGCTGCAAGTAATTAAGTTTTGATGGAAAATTTTTCATGCATTTGGCTAATTTTTGACCAAAACCATACAATTTGAGAATTAATTACCTTTGGGCTCGAAACTATGTTCTAGCTCTCGCTTATACCTGAAATGCCATAGCCAAGGTGTCGAGATCCGTTTACTTTGGATTCTGATACTGGCATCTTAAAATCAAAAATACACCAACAAAATCCACAATAGCACGTGATGATTGTCGTGTGATATGTATCACGTGTAAATCACGTGTATATAATTTTTCATCACTTCTGTTTCTGCACACGACCATCTTTTTTTTCACTTTTATCAAATCTTTTACTTCTACCCATATAGTCGATCTCCCTACCACCACCACATGCTTAGATCGTTTATTCGTAGCTACTCGCAGCCAGTTAAGTCTGGGTTTGAGTCCATCCCCTATCAATCAGCTCCCATCAACAAGTACAACCAAAAAAGATCACCATTTAACTTCAAACCAGCCAAACAAGAAGGCAGCCCCCAATTGATACATAACCCTCCACAAGCTATTAATAGTTTGAAGCACACTCCCAAGAAGTTCTTGCCGGCCAACGATCCCAGACATGCATTGCCTATCAAAGCGAACCAGTTTTACACCAAACAACAATTGGATGACATGCCATTGATTAGTGAATACTTCCAGAAGAAGCCATACACCTTAACTCCAGACATCGTAGAAAAAATCCAAAAGTTAAGAAACGAGGACCCTAGTAAATGGACCATCCGTAAAATTGCTCGAGAATTGGACGTTGATATCATGAAAGTTAACGTTCTCACTGGTATAAATAAATCCAGACAAGTGCAGGTTGCTAATGAAATAGGCGAACAACAAATCAACTGGAGTGAAAAGAAACTTAACGCTAGAAACGATAGAAAGAAAAGAACAGAAATGTGGTTAAGAGGCGAATACTAATTGTATATATAAAAGTAGTTGTCTTGCACATGAGTATTAATCTATGTATATATAACAACGGCTTTCGGGCCAAACCCTCACAGCCATTCTAGGTGAATACACAATTGCAACGAAACACGAGAAAGCACGACTTTTGTAGGATGTCAGTTATAGAGCATATCGAAGCTTATATCACTCGATAGAAGCCAGCTACTATTACTTTGGGAGCCGGAGGAACCTTTAGCAGTACGAGAGAGCATCAATGGCATCTACTGCCATGACTTTGCTCAGAGGAATATCAAACTTCTGACATTATATAGACATGCATTTGCCAAACAGTCTGCAATCTTTAAACGACCCAGCACCCTTCCGTGGAAGAATAGTAATAGAGTCATTTATACTTTAGATTCATCTCGATGAAATGCTTGTGTTCATACTGGTATCTTCCAATTCTATCTCATAGAGCTCTGGGCACCTGCAGTAAAACCCGACTGACAGAAATCATCACATGGCTACCCTTGTGACAAATTAAGACACAGTCATTGAGTTCTTTCTGTCGCTCACTGTATCTTCTTTTGCTCATTTTCATACTCATTAGTCACAAGTATATCCAAATCCTCTAAATTCTGTTGAATGTTAATTTTGAAGCTGATGGTGAACTCAATTATCTTTTGAATTCTATCATGCAAGTAACTTCTCTGTTTAAATATCTCATGGTTTAATTCATCGAATTCAATTGACAAGTTCTGGAACTTATTTTCAATCTCAATAAATCCTTGATTGGTATTGATCTTTATAGACCTAAGTTCTCGTTCTAACTTTTCAATCTGCATCGAATAGGTGTTAGTGTCGTAAATCATCGTGTCATAAATTTCCGTGTAAGTCGATTTATTGGCTGTCAATTTTGCTTCTAGGGAATCAATTTCTTCCTGTTTTTCGGATATTGCTTCGCTGATTAAGTCTGACTCTTCTTGAATCTTTATAGCATCATCCTGATCCTGATGAATCTTACTATTCAATTGAGACTTAACCTTCAACAATTCAATTTTCTCATCCTTCAACACTTTATTAATAATTTCCTGTTGTCTAAACAAGTTGTTAGAATTATTGAGAATATTTGTGTTCAATTGAATTTCAAAGTTATGCGGATAGTTGGAGGGGATCTTATAAATCAAATTATTATACTGCTTAATAAAATTATCAAGACTTTGATAATTCTTGTTCAATTCAATATTCTTATCGTCGATTTTCCCATTCAAATCAACTAACCTGTCATTTATCAAATCAATCGATTTCGATAGTTTGTCTCGTTCACCATTCAAATTGTTAATGTCATTTATAGTGTACCCCTTTTCATTGAGCACAGTTTCTATTTTTTGTTTTTCTTCATTAATTTTACTCAATTCATCAATGCAATTATTAATTTCCAGTTGAATTTTAGATAAAATCTCCGACCATCTGGTTTTCCTCGAGTTCATGGTATCCAAATAATTTTGGAATTTAACTAGATCATTTTCCAATGCCTTTGATTTAAGTTCGGTATTCTTGAGTTCGTTGAATTCATTATTCAATGAATTGTATTCTTGGAGTAGAGTTTCGTTTGTTTTATTTAATTCCTCTATTTCGTCAATTAACTTTTCATTGGTTTTGTTGAAATCATTGACTAATGTTTGGTAGTACTCGCTATAATCTTCATTCTGATCGATAAATGAACGGTAAGAATTCATGATATAGTTTATGAAATGTTTGTCAAATTCATCTGCAGATCCAATCAACTCCTGCTCGTCAAAGTTAAGTAACGATAAATTTAACTTGACTAACCAATACAACATCCCCAATATGGCCGACCAATTAGAACCTCCCACAGCAGTTATTTGGGACCGATTTATACTATCCAAATAAGGGTAATTCAAAATTTTAAGTACTGTAGTCACCTCTGTTTGGATGGATTTGGTGAATTTATAGTTTGGATCAATTTTATTGTACAAGAATTGAAATATTAGTACAAAATCTTTTTGAGTGGGTTGTTTAAGGGTTCTTGAGGTTAGGGAGTGGTTCATTTCAAGCTCGAATTTATTGATGGAGAGAAAATCATATATCTCCTGTTGAATTAGTGATTGGTAGTTCTTATCTTTCAATGGTCTTTGATCTGTTTTAAGATAGGAAGGTTGTATTAAGGGCTGGCTCGATTGCGACTGTTGACTAGAGGAAGGAGGATTACTCTGTCTTCGTTTGTTGACGGATGCTGGTGTCGATAAAAGTGTGGATCTTCGTTTAGCGGACCCATTAGTGCTGTTGATGGTGTCGAGTAAATTGGGGGTATTATGGTTGGAGATGGTGGAAGAACGAATGCTGGTGCCGAGAAGACTCGAACGAGTAGCACCCGCCATCGATAGACGCTTTGGCTTTCGAATTGAGGATAACAACGCGTGAGTGTCCGAGTTCATTCTATTGATGCTGTGGATTCGGAGGGTGCGGTTAAAGTCAATTATATGGTACAGTTGAAAAGGTGTCTCCGCTTATCTTCGCTTTGGTTTGTTTTGTCACCGAGTTTATATGTAGTCTGTGGGTTTTATTTTGATTTTGATGATTTGGTCTTCGCGCACGACCATAAGAAAAAAAAAAGGTAAACAAACCACGGAGATGCTGTATAGAACCCGTCCACCGGAGACGACTACAGAATGTATGGAAGTTCTGGTTATAATTCAGGGGGTGTAGGGGGTGTAGACACGGAAAAAGAAACAAAAGTGGCATATCAGCACAGGTATTTACGGGGGGTGTATACGACGAAATATATCAGCGACGAATACGGGGTGAAAAATAAGGGGGGTCTGCTTTAAGCGGTGAATAAAAGGACGGGGGGTGTACACGGAAATGTCCTGTCATCGTTGGTGGTTGTTCCTGTTTTTATCAAATTAGAGTTTTGCTTTTTGTATTTGGCTGGTAGTTTATTTGCTTATTTTGAAACTCTGAAAGTCGTTTCTTTTGTGACAGAAAAACAAAAGAAAGAAAAACGAGTGTCCTTTTTTTGTCAAGACCCAAACTGGGCCCTTCTTTTTTGGCATAAACTTCTTTCACCATATAGATCCAGTAAGAAAGATCCATCTCCGTTTACTTGTTCAGTTCCTAGTTCTGTCTGTTAATTCCTTGTTCTTGCTGTTAGTTCCTTAATTTCCCTGTTATTAGCCCCTTCATTTTCCCCTGCCCCCCAGCCCCATAATGAGTGGTAAACCTTCTACTCCCATAAGCTCTCCCAAGATCCCTAAAAACGTCAAATTAAACCCCCCATCGACGCCTCCATCCAAATCGAAACTGAAGCGATTATCTGGGTCATTTTTGAAAACTCCTGATAGACATGATGATTCCTTACCGTTCTCTCCTGCTTTGAAACGATCGAATTCGGGTTCCTTGAAATCCCCCGACTATAAACTATCTGATAATGCCAATATTCAATCACCTTACGGTTCCAATCTATTGAAAACCCCGCGTCATACTGACTACGATTCTGATGATAACAGTAATCGATTAAAAGTCCAGAAAACTCCTCAATTTTTCAGCCCTGGTAAAAAACTATTCCAAGACAATACTAGTCCTTCTAAAGAGAATTTATCTGAAATCAGCATCCAATTGAAAAATAAATTAAGTTCTGCTTTGGGTAAAATGCAACTGCAGAAGCAAAGCCATGACGAAAACAACAATAAATTGAACTTCACTGAATTATCCTTCACCACAATCAATGAGTCCCCTAGTAAGAAACTCAAGTCAAGCCTCCATGACAATAAGTGGTCTCCCTCATTGTCCATCCAAAAGGCCAATTTAAATCTACAAACTCTCCAACAATCACCACTCCCCAAGAATTCTCCAACTTTTGCTCAATTCACTAAATTCGACGAAGACGGCAAGAATTCTGTAGATGATGATAGCAAGGTGATAAGTATTCCTTCTCCCGATGAGGAGTCCAGTGCCCACAATGCGTTATTAGCGGCATTATCGAGGCAACGAAGGAAATCCAGATCTTACAGTAGTAGTTCTTCTCCGAATAAACCGAAAATGGATGGCTCTCCAAGTATAGGAGCCAATTCGTCCTCTTTCAATCACCATCCCGTGAAGTTACCATCGTTGAACGTGGCACTAAAGGCCCGAGATGAGCAAGACGCAAGTCCTAAAAATGAACAGGATGCTGTGTTGTCGCTCATGTCGCTATCTTCACCTCAGTCCATTAAATTTTCTCATAGTAGGAACCAAAGTCTTAATAACAACTCACCCCCATCATACACTTCTTCTACTATGCATAGTCCTCAAAATCAGCATGGACAGCCTTTGCCAGTTTTACCGCCAATATCGGGGTTAATCAACTCGGTTCCAGCCGGCCTAGCTATAGGAACGGGAGATGATAATGATGCTACCGATATCGAGGAAGACCAAGAAGAAGAAGAGGAAGATACAGATGATGATGTCTCTGATAAATGATGATGCAGAGATGGTACAAATGATGATGAAGAGAAGATACAAGTGGTCTCCCATGATGCCGTATCGACGATTTCTTTAAAGACAATTCAATTCTCAAGTAGACACGAAGTCTCCTGATCCACGAAACACTTATGATTAGTTCTTGCACGCTTACCACTAGTTGGGTTATTCAATTCTATGCATACAAACAGTATTTTACCAACCTCATTAATTTTCTCTGTATAACTAAATATAGTAACATTAAGCGTTGAGTTGCAGCAATTGCAGATTGCAAACTGTTCTGCGTGAGAAGACTTTCCACATTCAGACATTAGCGTATCGGACTTTATGCATGTGTCAAGCATCGGATAAAACTTAGTTCACATTTCGGAGTGTCTCTGTGATTTTTTCGGATATCTGGCGTTGACAAAGTAGCGCTTTGAGGCGATTGTTGCCCGTCTGATACAAAAAAATAAAGGGTCTGCCTGTTTATTCGGAGCTCTAACAGCTTCTCCGATGAACCCCCACCCATGCATTTATTGGCACCACCCCCCACGAAGGATTGGTGCAAAATCTGACATTACACCCCCACTTCCCCACAAAAAAAAAACGCACTCCGTGCACCAACGACTATGGTAGTTTTTCAGTTTCATTTCCAAGTCGGGTCCGAACTCCAGTACCCATTCTTTATCGCTAATGGTGGTTAAAGAGCTGGTGTTAACCAATTGGCACTACCGTGAAGCTTCAAACGATGCCAAAAATTGGCAATTGGCCCGTAACGACACTTATGGTAACCAAATCCACTTAGATTTACTCAAAAATGGGGAGATTCCTGACCCCTTTTATGACCAGAATGAAAAATTGGTTCAATGGGTGGGAAAAAGGGACTTCGAATACAAAAGTGACTTCACCATTGACCATGATTTGAAGGTTCACTGGTTGATATTTGAAGGTTTAGATACCTTCGCTACAGTCTACGTTAATGATGTGAAATTGTTGGAAACCGACAATATGTTTAGAACTTATCGATTAGATGTAACTGATAGAGTAATTGACGGAACTAACGAGCTTCGCATTGTATTCAAAAGCGCCTTGCTTGAGGGAAGAAACCTTGAGAAAAAGCATGGTAAAGAGCTCTCTTGTTGGAATGGAGAGCCCAACCGCTTGCATGTGAGAAAAGCCCAATACCATTATGGATGGGACTGGGGTCCATTATTGCTTACTTGCGGACCTTGGAGACCGGTGAAGTTGGTGGAGTTTGATGTAGGAAAACTTGATTTCGACATCGATTACACCTTTACGAAAGAAGATTTGAGTGAAGTAGAAATTCACGTTACTTCAGAAGCCGTCACTCTGGAACAGGAACTCCGAGTGGAGATCCTCTTAGATGAGAAGGTGGTGGAAGTAGAAAGACTGGCTGGTGGCTCGAGGTCTTTGTTGAAAAATCCAAAGTTGTGGTTCCCATATAACTACGGTCCTCAGACGAAGTACACGGTAATTGTTAGTTTGCTGTACAACGGTGAAGTAATTGATTCGAAGCATCAGCTGGTTGGATTTAGGAAAACGGAATTAGTTCAAGAGCCATTGAAACATGAATCTGGCAAATCATTTTACTTCAAAGTGAATGGTATTCCTATATTCATTCATGGATGTAATTGGATTCCCTCGCACTCATTCCACAGTGCTACCACCAAAGAACACTATCGTTCGTGGTTGGAGAAGGCGAAGGAGGGTAATTTTAACATGGTTCGAGTCTGGGGAGGAGGAATCTGGGAAGCTGATTGGTTCTACGAGCTATGTGACACCTACGGAATCTTGGTATGGCAGGATTTCTTGTTCGCTTGTGGATTGTACCCTGCGTACGACAGTTTGGTGCAGAGTCTCCGGTATGAGATGTTGGACCAATTGAAGCGGTTGAAACAATATAGTAGTGTTGTAGTTTACGTTGGGAACAACGAGGACTATCAATTAGCCCAGAGCTTGCATCTTGAATGGGATCCCCAAGCTCCGATCACCGAAAAGTCGGTCTTCCCAGCAAGAAAGATCTACGAGGAAGTTATCCCTGAAGTTCTCAACAAAGTGTACGACAAAACTCCCATAAGCTACCAGTTTGGGTCTCCTTATAGTAGGAGTGACGACCCGGGCAAGTATATTCCCTGTGAGGATGCGACGGTGGGCGATATCCACCAATGGAATGTGTGGCACGGAACCCAGGAAAAGTACCAAGACTGGGACAAGCTCATTGGCCGGTTTATCTCTGAGTTTGGAATGCTAGCATGTCCCAATGTGGAAACTTTGCAAAAGTACATCACCGATAACAAGCAATTGTACCCACAATCACAGACCATGGACTTGCACAACAAGGCTGACGGCTTCGAGAGACGTTTGGCGTTGTATGTGTTGGAGAACTTCCCCGTGAAGGACATGGGGTTGGAGTCGTGGGTCTACGTCACTCAGTTGATGCAAAGCGAATGTTTACGGTACGCGTACCGGTTATGGAGAAGACAATGGGGCCAGGATGGGGACCGAAGATGTGGAGGGGCCATTGTGTGGCAGTTGAATGATTGCTGGCCCGTTTCTTCGTGGAGCGTGGTGGACTGCGACTTAGTGCCAAAACTAGCGTACTACGGTATCAAAAGAGAGTGTGAGCCGGTTGTTGTGGGGATCAAGAGGAACGAAACCATCATCAGAGAAGAAGGGGAACCTGCTTTGGATAAACTTACCCCATTACATGACTATGCTTCCCGGACGTACGACTGTGACGTGTGGGTGGTGAACGCTTTGGTGGTAGAACGGGTGTTGGACGTGAACATTGATGTGTATGACGCTGAGTCTGGTGAGTTGAAGCTGGAGAGGAAGGTGGAGGGAGTAACAATTGACGCGAATTGCAGTTGCGAAGTTATGAAAAAGTTGCAACTTCAAGCTTCGGATGTGGTTCGCACCCAAATCTTCTACAAGCACCAGATGATTCATGAGACAAGCGACTGGCCCCAGCCATTGAAGTACATCAGCTGGCCCGAAACCTCGATTGAGACCACTCTCACTCCTAAGGGGGGCAGTTTCGACGTAACGCTCCGCACGAACAACCCAGTGAAGGGAGTAGCACTTAGAGTAGACCCTCCTCGCTATGAGCTAAGTGACAATGGACTAGACATGTTTCCTGGCACCAGCTACACCATCTCCGCCAAACCAGGCCCACAGTGGACCGCTGGTGTGGAGCCCCGTATTTCTGTTCGCTACTTGAAGTGATTCTCGTATTACTTCGTCTCGATAGGAGGCACATTCAGCCTCTGAATGGGACTGTCGTTTATTGGCGTATTGTCTTGCTGACCTTCTCTTGCGTACTCGTTCGTCCAATAGCGCCCAATGGCCCTGTTTTGCTGACCTTCTCTTGCGTATTCGTTCGCCCAATGACAAGCCGATGGCCCCGCAACATTGCCCTGATCCCTGCGTGCACCCTTTTTTTGTAAATCGATGACTTTACCCCAAAAAAATTGCCTGCCCAATCACCTCTCGCTCGTAGTAAGGCATTCCAGCCAATGACTGCAAATTAGACATAATCGCACCTTCAAACCCCGCACCCGTACACCATCCTCTCATTATCTCTGCGATCACGCCATTGGCCAAGTCCGGAAACGGGGATCCACAAGTCGTGTGCGGTTCACGCTTGCCCTTTTAGTGCAAAAAATCCCTTGAGTCAAGTTTCTTTTTCTTAGTCAGCCACTTCTTAAAGAAAGAAACGGAAAAAAAAAAAAAAAAACCAAGTAAAATCATTTGTCATATAATTAAACAAGAAGAAGAAAAAAAAAAACTTCATCGTCGTTTATAAATATATATAATTGTACTTTTGCTGTTCCTACAGTATTGAATTGTTGCAATCAAGAGAAGTACGAACAGAATGAATATATTGCTCCTATTACATCCTACCGTGGTGACGGACGAGCACTTGGTGGAGACCACGAAGCAAGACGTGTTTAGTAAGTATGGGGGTCAAGACAAGAACACCATAACCCAGCAAATCATTGATCGTGTTGCAACCGGGGCCATCAAGTTGGCTGAAGACAGCTACGACTTGATCATCTACAAGAACCCCAATGAGAATAACCGTCACATCCCTGCTCAAACTATAGGGCTATTAGCTAAATACTTGAAGTTTGATGGTAAAATAATGGGCGATTTGCCCCAGGATCAGGCATTAGATGTGCTCATGGAAGGTTTGTTAGTGGACGAAAAAGACGTTAACTGCTGGTCCAAACCCAAACCAGTGGCCTCTGTGTCGATTCCATTGAAGAAGAAGTCGGGTGCAGGCAGCACCAAGTTATCTGCGTTCAAAAAGTTGTCAGATACTCCAAAGAAGCTTCCAGGATTCAAGAAAGTGGCATCTCCACAAGCCAACTCCGTTGGATTGACCGATACATCTGCCTCCAACACCGACGAGGAAAACGACGAAGCAAACTCCATGAAACGGAAATTGGCCGAAACTAAATTAACCTACTTCAGCGACTCGGATGAAGAGGACAATACTGACGTTGAAGATGATGATATCATCAACGAAAACGATTTAATTAATGAGTCGGATAAGTTGGGTATTGATCTTATCATTCCCAAGAAATGTGAATTGCCAAATGGTAAAAAGAGAAGAAAGGCTTGTAAGGACTGTACTTGTGGATTGAAAGAATTAGAGGAAGCAGAAGATTCTCAGCAAAGATCGTTGCAAGATACCATTCTTGGTAAAATGGCACAGCTGGCTACGTTGGAAGCCATTGAAATCGAAGAAAGATTGAAGAAGCAAAATGCCGTCAAATTCAGTAGCGAGGATTTGGCAGAAATCGACTTCACTGTAGAAGGAAAGACTGGAGGTTGTGGCTCTTGTGCTTTAGGTGATGCCTTCAGATGTGACGGTTGTCCATTCTTAGGTTTACCTCCTTTCAAACCTGGAGAAGTGGTTACCATTGATAGCTTCGGTGAAGACATTTAAAGTCTGTGTTACAGATTTGGTGGACAGAGTCGATGGACACAGAGTCGGTGGACATAGTGTCGGTGAACATAAAGCGGATACAATTCCAACGAAGAGAACATATGCCGACTGCAAAATCTCATTGATACGACAATCTGTTGAAATCTGATCGGACACTTATTCAGTGGACTAGTCATTGATACAGACAAAGCTTATGAAATCGATAGGCGATTACTACGAATTCTCATTGCAAAGACAAAATGAGGACGAAATTGAAATCAAATGGGACCTATCCATCTTACCGTCGCAAACTATTCAGCGAAGTTCTTTGGACCCATTTTTCCACGAAAGTAGACCCAGTTTCGTGAAGATAAAACACACATATTTATTCTATTCAGTTCATTTGGTTACATATTAAAAGTTATTGGTTTAGGTTGACATTCAAACTTATTTATTATATTTATTTATTTATTATTCTTACTTCATGTAGATGTAACAGATATGAGGTTTAGATTACATAATCTGAAGCTACCACATCACTTAATTAATTGATAAGAAGTTTCAGGAATTACTGCAACCTCTTGCAAATGTGAAACAACCAACCTAGATGAAACATATTGTGAAGATGCAGATTGGTATAAATGGAGGGATTTCCCCCAAACATCGTACATCTGTATTTAGTCATCCAGTTGATCAACAGTTTCTGAGTCTTTAAACATAATACTTAAACTGTAGAAAGATAGCTTGCAACTAAGCTACTAACTGAAACCTTATCCAACTAGGAAGCAGAATTTCTTATATTTTCGGGCTTGTGCTTTACGGGCCATGTACCGTCTGCTAAGAAGCAACAACTCCGTGAACAAGGCACTTGATCTAATGCAGACCGGTAAGCATAGAATTAATATAAACTTTTGTTCCATCATAGCCCGAAAGGTTTGCAATTAAAAGAAAAACCCAAATCTTTATCAGTCACTGATGTCATTTTCCCGCCAAAACTGATGTCACTTTTTCCGTCCGACTGATGTCATTTACGGCGAGACACTGATGTCATGTTCCATGATGACAGTATGTCATGTTCCATGTCTGACGCTGTCCTCGATGACGGTATGTCATCATTGCGGCATGGTTGGTGTCCCAGCGTCATCGCAAAAATCTGAAACACCATGAACAGTGCCTTCGGTATGCGACTAATGGAACCTCTAAGTAGAAAAAAAAAACACACCATGTGGAAGATAGAAAGCCCACTAATTAGTAATTCTGCTTTCTCGGCGACTATAATCAATTGTATCATCTGGACAGGTTCCGTACAACCTAAAGAAAAAGTCAAACCTAAAAGATCAGGGTGCCAAATCGACCCTTAATAGCTTAAGTTAATAAAATATCTTGGCAAGGGTGATATAATCCGGAAACTTTAAATATAAGGTGTCTTTCTTGAATTTAGCCTATGCTGCTTCATAAGACCCTGAACCGTGTCAAAAAAAAGTTTATTTGTTTGAACCTTTTTTTTAGACTTCACATTCTTTGTGTGTCTGACTCCTGAGCTCATATACCAGCCTCATCTTTTCTTTTTTAATTTTCACTAATCTAGACTATCATTCCGTATGTTTAACTTTTAATGGTTGGTTTACATCGTTGTCTTTGCAGGTGTAGAGAACTAAAAAAAATGAGAAAAAAAAAATATATTATTTTTTCTTCGATTCGCAACCACATTTTTAGACCTTAAAAAATAATGGATTGTTTGAAAAGGTTATGAAGATGACTAACTTCCTCAGCTATCAAGAGGAATCAAGCACCAAAAATATATCAGGGTGTCTGTTCCGATAACGGCAAGAAATTTCTAAAACCTTAAATGCTAATAGCGTACGTCAAAGTCAAATGCAGTTGGAAGAAGCGATATGGGTATATAATATGAGCGCTAATACATGCACTATCCTTATCACCTGAGTTGTGATTATGAGGAATAATTCGGAATCCCTATCTGCTTTCCCTAAAAACAGACTTTGACATTCCAGGCTCAAAAAAATCGAGTCGGGACTCAAACCACTTAAAAAAAAGATCGGTGGTTTCGAGTTCCTCACACTTGTCTACCGTCAATGGTTCCTCACTAAGTAGCCTTTACAACCTAGCAATAATCATATTAGCAACTGCATTACTCACTAGAGGTTTTCTTGCCTATTACGTTCAATCTTGAGACAAAAATCTGTTTGTTCAGACATTTGTTTTCACCTTCCGCCTCACCTATGTATTTTCTAAGTTAGAGTATGTGTATGTGTGCCTAAAAGTGAGGGAGAAAAATAACTGCGTTATGCATGGCTATACCGGTCAACCTGCAAAAAAAAAAAAAAAACCTGTATCTTCCGGTTTAGCACTAAACCGAAAGTTGGGAGTAGCGCATGTTCGTAAAATAAATGGCTGAAGGGAGGAGAACTCGTCAACAGTGACCAGGCAGCCTGTGAGAAATGCCGAGTGCCGGTGAAAGTAAAATGGGCTCAGTTGCAAGGAACACGATCAATAGTCGACAAGAACAATAAAACAGTAGGGGAACATTTTGGAAGCCGAATGTAAGCAAGATCGATTATTGTATCAGGTTTCCAACATTATTGTTCCTGGTGCTTCTCTAACTTAAGGTTTGATCGGTCTATGTTTTTCGTCACCTTGCAATTGTTGAGCCATTAAAAATAATATGTTACATGTTATTATTATATTTTTCTATTTGATGGCTATTGTTGGTGTAAGCTTTTCTGGCAGCACTTAGCTTCTTAAAAATATTGCCTCTATAATGTGAACCGCAAGGAGATCGTGTATTTTTGATAGCATTTTTTTTCTTCTAGCTGTGTTCTCTCTAGTAACGGCATATTATTTTTTAGCTACTTGAAGTACGGGTAATCTCCGTGGTAAACCCATATTTTTCTTTTCCTTTTCTGAGATATGTGGTGTGGGCATGAGTGAATATTTGGTCATCCATAACAGAGACCCCACATGGTGTTCTAAAGTTGCATACATCTGTTGATAAGAGGAAAGGATGTGGATATAGCTTTCCTCTTCCCCCTTAACAGCTACAAAAACGAAAGGGGAACTGACACAAAATTTGAGGTCAGTAAAATTTCTTATTTATTTCAAGGTGTGTCTCTGCATAAAAGATCTTTTTATTTGACAGACCGAAAATCAGTCAGCGTTGTAAATCCAAATAGCTGCATGACTTCTTAATAATAAGCGGCCACAAAACAGGAATAATTTTTTTTTTGGTTTCACCACACTTGTTTGAAAAAAAAATAAATCGTGGTTGGGCCACATACAAAAAATATGCTGATCCTCTATTCACGCATTGGACTGTTAAAAAATTAGTTGACAGTGGACGAAAAAAATAAAATGATCTCTCCAATGACTTCTTCAGGTCTCTACAACTAGAGAGCTGTAGCTATGTAGAACTCTACACGGTTGGAGAATAGCTTTACAGTGCATGAGAATAAACAGAGTACAAAGTAGTCAACAATTTGAACTCCACCAAATATTATAGTTCTCGCATCACCATAAAGAAAACTATGTACTAATGCTTTTGAACTTTCTTTTTTGAGAAAGAGTTTGTGCGAGTATTTAATCGTAAACCTACAATTTAGGGAAATATCTGGTACAGGGCTATATCTTCTACCATCAGCTACAGAACTTCAGCTGACAAAAAGCTCGAAATAGTAATTATGAAGCACAAAAAAATCAGCCCACCAGAAAGGAAATAATCTTGATCTTTTTGTCGTTAGCCGCCCTCTTGTAGTTTGCTCAACGATTCTAGTACTTCCGTCGCTAGTACAGAATTTTTTCGTTTCCCGCTACTATTTAAACTTCAATCAATAGGTACATTTTTATTGTTCAATGCAAGAGACTGAAAGGAAATAATCGATAAGACACATTAACCTGCACTTTCTTTTCTTTTACTTTGACCATATCCCTAAACCACCATACGTTTTCATAAGCTCCCTTCTCTCCCACTCTGGCTTTCCATTGGACAGTTGTATCACCAGAGCATTTATTGCCGGTAGCAGACATGCATACAGCTGGAGAGCAAAAAAAAATTTTTCATGTAAAGCGAGCAAAGTGCAGTAGGGAATTTTTTAACATGAAGTAAACTCATGCACGTAAGAAGAGGAGATCTACCAAAAACTATTGGAGGTTGTGAGTGGAGGAGGCTGGGGGAAGCGAGGAACAGACAGGAAGAGAAGGGGAAAATAAAAAAAAAAAGAAGGCATGTTACAACAAGGTAAGAGCACTGCCAGAGTATAATAAGAAATCCGGCATGCGTTCGTCCACTATAACCCATGGTACATAACGTTGACTCAGTACATAGCCAAACCTTATTGGTGTTTTACCATCAGGCGATATGGATAAAAATACGTAGTCATATCGTGGCTACTACTAAAAGAGCCAACCTTCCAAGACTATTAGTCGACGTCATACCTTTTGGCATTAGTCAGAAAATATCTCCTCCCAGATGCATGTTTGACGTAGGATTAGAATAGACATTGATAATATTGATGGAGCTCGATTCTACGCCTCCTCTCTTGTTTTTTTTTTTTTTTGTTTTTTTTCTTATTTTACCAACTCCACAGGCTCATAGTACATACAACCTTCTTCCCTGGCTAGCACATGGCAATACAGTAGGTTCGATCAGTATATGGTTATGATCTAAACCTGCAAATACGATTTGCATGTTGGAGACGCATGTTTTTGCATGTTGCCTGATTGAGCCAGACAAAAATAATGTCCCAAGCAAATATTTGCGTGCCACACGACAGCATATCTGCTGCAAGCTCAAATGAAACTTGTTTCAGTTGCAAGGGTTGAAGTATTGAAGATCTAGAAACTTTCATTGAAAGCTACAGGAAGTTAGCTGATCGTGCAACAGAGCTGTAAGGATGCAAAAAAAAAAAGAAGGTAGAGGGATGAGATAGCGGGTAAAGCTGACTGTGAGCACTGACCCGAGGTCACTGCACGGCGATTGTAAGCTGTGAGGTAGTAAAAGAAAGACTCCAGTAGGCAGTGAAGTAGAAGGTGGAATGGAGATGGTAGAAGAGGCTGAAACATGAGCCACTTCAGTCGCTACGTGTTCAATTGTAGTACTTGTACGTAGTGAATATCGACAATTTGCAGCTGCAATTAACCCAACTGACAGACGTAAAAAGAAAAGTGACTAGATCTGGCCGTAAGCTTATTTCGAAGCCGTAAGCTATTTATGGTTCCATACTATATTTAGTACTGCCACAATCAGAAGCTGTTTCATGACATCTCTCTTTTCTTCAATGGAACTGACGATGAAATTATGCCCAGCAATAACTTTGACGTAAAATAGATTGGAATGTTGTTAGCAACAGCCGTTCGCTGAACAGTGACTTTATAATTGTAGCAAAGAAAACCGCAAAAAAAAGTTAACTATTTTCCCAACGGTTGTGCTCTCTGCAGCTGTTTGTGTAGTTCTTTGTATATGAGCTATTTGTAGTGTGTTCTTTGTTCTACAAGGCCCACAGCACATTAAGGCAGGAACAAACCTTGGGTTACAGTGCTCTTTGTTCTCCAGCTCTTGATTCATGGTTTTCACAGGGACCACAGCAGCTTAAGGCAGGAACAAACCTTGGTTGAGAGTGTGTCTTTGTTCTCCAGCTCTTGTATCATAGTTACAGGGCATACACCAGATTAAGGCACGAACAATCCGTGGTTTAGAGTGTTTTTCTGTTCTCCAGCTCTTGTATCATAGTTGCAGGGCCTACACCAGATTAAGTTAAAACCTTGATTCAATGCAGTCTTGGGCTGCAGCTCATGGCCACTCTTCACAAGACCTACACAAGATGAAGACAACTTGTCTTGTGTCTCGGGTCATACCTCCAAAGGGGCTACAGTAAATTAAGGCAGTAATAAACTTGGATTCCATTATACATGTACAAGAAAAGAAGCAATACAATAGAGAAGTAGACAGTAAAGTACAAAATGTTGAATTTGAATCATTATCAGTTAAAAGTTGAAGAAGTTATCTTGTTCAGCGAAGGAATGCTTACCTTCGATAAAGCTTGAATTGAAGTCGAACAAAACACTAGAAGAACCAAAATTTCACGGCATCAAAACCGGTATAATACAGTCAATTCCACCAATCTAGGTGAGAAAGAAGTGCAGACATTGTCTATTGTTGGTTTTGTTGCATGTTAAATACGTCAAATCCATACGAAGACCCATTGGACACTGGTGTTGGCAAAGAATTGAATCTTTGCTGGCCACCCATGTGCTGTTGATGATTAGAGTCGTAGCCTATAGCAAATTGAGGGTTCATTGGTGCCACGAACTCCGAATTGGCCGAAAATTGGTTGGAAGGAACCGAGAGAGGGCTCAATTTATCGTGAGGTTGCGGAGGCTGTGGTTGTTGTTGTAAAGGTTGGGAAGTCTGAAGATGGTTGGGTTGTTGAGGGTTCTGGTCCCCGAAAGAAAATTGAAAGTTCTGCTGGGGGAAAGGATTGGATTGAACTACAAATTGAGACATGGCTTGGGGAATGTACGAGTTGTTTTGTTGTAGAGGAATTTGGTTGGAGTTTTGTTGTGTCTGCATCTGAGGATTACCAACCTGTTGTGTCTGCATGTTCACCACTGCAGCAGCGGCAGCAGCAGCCTGCTGTTGTTGCTGTACCTGCTGTGCTTGTTGTATCTGTAAGTACTGCTGGTATTGGTCCTGTTGTGATTGTATAAGTTGTTGGTTATGCAATTGAACTTGCTTCTGTCTAAATGCCTTTTGACGACAAGCAAGACACCCTTTAGATTTCCCGTTTCTTCTGGGAGTATATCTATAACCAGGGTATTTCTTAGCATGGTTCTTCTTTTCTTCCTCGGCCAAGTTATTCCAATGTTCCTTCTCTTCAGCAGACAACGATCTCCATCTTCTACCCAATTCCCTAGATACTTCAGGATTCGTTCTGATAACACTTCCCTCGTCTAATACAGACTGGTGGTATTTCTGTCTGAATAAAATGAAAGCATTTCTTGGTCTTGGAATACGGTTGGTGTTAGATTTACAAGTACATTTTTCACTTCCATTGGGTAAGTTAGAAGCAATGTAATTTGAAGTAGAACCTGCGCTGAAGCTAGAGGCTGGGGTGGTGTTAAGACTGGAAGGTTGAGATCCAGACTGGCTGAAAAGCTCTGGAGATGGTTGACCTGGGAACCCAGCGGCAGTAGCAGGATTATAAGGAAGGTTTTGGTTGATCATGTATGGGCTGACATGGCCAGGATGGGAAGAACCAGGATTCAATTGTTGTTGGGCTTGTTGAGCGTCGTGTTGACTCATTGGTGGCATTATTTGGGATAAAGATGGTAATGTGTGTTTGGAGTGAACGTCTTCAACTGGCATGTTATGGTTGGAGTAGTAAACTGCAGTTGACATTATGATTATTAAATGGGAAGATACTAAAAAAAAAGATTCCTGAATCAAAAAAAACGTTTGGTAATCTTGATCTTTCGATGTTTGAATGATAATTAATATCAGAATCGATATAATGAAGTTACAAAAATTCAACCCGTAAAAGGAATTAAACTATGCGGAATAGAATGTTCTTGGACAGGTATCAAACAGTTATTGAAAAAAACCAAATTTTCGTTACTATAGTTGACAACAAATTATCAACCAAAAAAGTTATAAATAAGAGCGATATAGGTGATTTTATACAAACTATTAATATTGGAGTAGTACCGTAATTAAAAAAAAAAAAAAATGCTCTTAATCAAAGAACTGTAAAAAAAAAAATAGATGAAAAAATAATACAAAAGTGGAAAAAAAAAAAAAAAAAAAGAGGAAGAAGTCATAAACAGCTAAAAAATATAATTAATAAAACACTAAAAAAATATCTTCTTACAAATAAAGCTCATAACACTAAACGTACATAAAAAATTAAAAAATGAAAAAAAATAAAAAAAAAAAAAACTTGGAGATCCGGTGGGAAGTGAAAAGGTCGAAATAGCACAAACAGCTAAAAAGAAAAGAGTTGCTGCAGCATTTCAACAGAAGAAAAACTCAAAGTCGGGTTCATAACTAGGGACAGAGATAAGCAAGTGGTGGTCTTGAGTTTAGGGATAGTGGAGGAGCAGTGGCAGCGTATTTCCTGGATTAATGGTCTTAGTTTTTTCTCAAATGCCAACCACTATCCGGGTTGCATAACTTGTAAAAATAAAGGTTGCTCACTTTTGCAGAAAAAGACTGTTGGAGCGGCAACATAACAGTTCCTGCATTTTTGGTGGTGCACTCTACAACAACAAAGAAAGAGCAACAACAATCTTATTTGAGATAATTTTCAAATACGCCAGCATAAACTGCAAATATGCACTGTTAAACTGGAATCAAGAAGTGCAGCACGAGACCCGACCGTGTAACTAGATTTCCGGTGACTTGCGTCCATTCCTCTAGAATTCAGTTTTGTGGCGGATAGGTGGATTTGGTTTACAAATCGTGCGTCAAAAATATCTCCCCAAACCAGACTATAGTAAATCAGAGAGACACATGCATAAAAAGAACCACATAGTAAATAACTGCAAACCAAAAAAAAAAAAAAAACCCTACTAATATGTGTAGTCTTAAGTATTACATGCGGTTAACGAGTACTTACGTCAACTCAGTTAGCGAAATTGACTTTGAATGCTTAGCTTAAGAACGAAAACTTATTTGAAGAGGCCCGGCAACTTGAGTTGTCTTCCTCGATGATGGAAACACATAACGAAAGCCAGTATCTGGTCATGTTTTACCTGGTTGCATTTTGATGGAAAGGCGTGGTGCATTTTCGTCTTCTTACGGTTACCCGTCAGTCTTATCGCTGCATAAAAGACAAGATAAGTTTAGAACTTTAACTGCGAATTTTTTTTCTTACCTAAAGTGTCACACAGTTCTCTTCAGTGTAGACATCCACACACGTACAGCTTACATAAAAGTTCATACTTCTCGCTAGCCGAGTCCAGCCCACCAAGCAGAACGGTATATCATGCTCCTGAGGTTATTTTGGAGTCTTATCTGTAAAATTGGCGAAGTAGCGGGTGTTTGAAATTTGTAATGAGCCCGAACTTGCTTGCATACAAAGACACAGAGACAACCGATATATGACTTACTGCTAATAAAGACACAGACACAACTGTTATAGTTCCCGAATCCCGAATAATCAAGTTTAAATCATGGCTCATTATAAGGGTGTATAACCTTAAGATATCGGGCAAGTTACGAAAAGAAAACAAGAAAAAAAAAAGAAAAAGAGAGATAAAGAGAGAGAGGGAGAGACGTAAGCCACCTGGAAAGAAGATACTTAATCATAGAGGATAACGGTCAACGTTGATCAAAGTTTGTATGGATGAACCTAAGAAACCCAATTGAGAATCCGGTTAAAATTGCATCTTTTCGTTTGAGTAATTTTCAATTATAATCAAGCGGATTCTTTTGATGATGGAAATAAACAAGCTCTAGTGACAAACGATCGGAACAATGTAGTTTCAATGATAACCACCCTAGCAGGCCATATTCAACCACTTTCCATGGCATCAATACGATTGGTGAAGAATAGTACCAATTGCAAAGGTTTCGTTTTGTGCGTCCTTTTTATGCACTGAAAAGACATCAACAGCTAAATGCAACAGCAAGGCACTTTTTGAGCAGGAAAAAAATAAGGTAGAAAACCAAAGTGCAGGGCTCTGCATCATTTTTAGCCAAAATAATTGGAGAAAAAGGGTTCACAAAAGCTTGCAGCAGCTAGCATATTAGAAATCTTACTTGAGTTCCGGGGGGAGGGAAAAAAAAGAGGCTGGGGACCTCCACCCTACTAATGCACCCGTCAGTTTCATAGCTACAGGCAGGGATGGGTTAACTTTGAAGTTAAAAAAAGGGGGAAACAAGTTAAGCTTCACACAATCAGGCTTAAGTAGCGCTATAGTTTTTCCTACAAAGGTGAGATCTCATGACTTCAGTGATGTGCATAATTCCAGGTGAAAATGATCAAGCATTGAATCAATAAATTGGTCAAGAAAGAGTTTGGTCGGATTTGCTCTTTTTCTCATTACAATTCGGTATTGCATATTACTTCAAATCATACATCAAATCACACAGAAATGCTGCATATTCCACTTCTTTTGGGATAATGCATCCTTACAATCCCTTACCGGACGAATCTCTCACCGAACGACACTCCCACCGAGTGTATCTCTCGCCGACAGATCCAATGTCACAATGAAGTTCGCCTATTACCAATCTGCAAAAACCTCTTTTCTCCTACCTATCCCCAGTTAAACGCTACATCCCTCGAAACTACAAATATAACTTCCCAGTTCTGCCCCCCCCCCCCTTAACCGCAGAGAATAGCCCAACTGTAGACTTCTTAATCTGTTTCTTTCAGATGCCCGAATTTAGCGTAAAACCACCGTGCGCATAGATTGAAAATGTAAGGTACGGAATTTACCATAGCATTTCTCCTTGTGTTGCTTGATGTATGAGGCCTATGGGGGCGTGCATCTGGGTCAACAGTAACACAAGGGAAGGTCTATCCCATGTCGTGTCATCACCATTGCCATGTTTGGTTTGTTGTCTCATCGACTGTACGTACATAATTGTTAGTCACAAAGCTGAAAAGGATTTTCAAAGAATTAAAACATGTCTAATATTTTTAACAATAATAAGAATGAATGTGAAATACATCAACCATTTGTTTGTTTATAACAAGAAATCTCAAATTAAGCTTTCATCATCTATTTTCTAGGGAAATATCTTGCTCCTGAGTCAGCATCGGATTCTTTCCTTTTTTTTTTTTTTTGACTTTTTCGCCTTCTCCCCTTAAGATGACAACGTATATGTAGACTAATTAGTTCTGCACGATTTCCCATCATGAAATTTTCGCTGTTATCTACCGGGGGAAGATCTGAATTTTTCCCCAACTCCTGATTAAACTTTTAGTCATTTCATATGAGATTTCTTTGTTTAGTGACGGGCCACAATGCTGTCGGTTCAGACTACTTTGACAACAACCGCTCGGTACTTCTGGTCCTTTTTCCGCTGACGAGGTCCCGTGTGATCTTGCTTCCCTCGGCCATTGAACCGTGTCGTGCAAATAATTGGACAATATCCCTTCTCTCACGTAGACATTTATCAGATATAGATGCTCACTTGTTTTTGTTCACCTTGACAAGATTCACTCAATCTTTATATTTGAATATTTTTTAATGCGGGCCTTTGTTGATGCAAATGTAACAGCCAAAAAAATATCTTGCTCTCATCAATATTTTTTTTTCTTCATTTCAAACAAGTTTTTGTACATACGTATTGGGACAACTTTCAGTGGACGAGTGGATGATTTTTGTGACCCCCGATTGGGAATCTGGCTTAACCTAGTCAATCAACAGTTACGGTTCTTTATTCCTTTTTTCACCATCTCCCGAATGGTCCTTAAAAATAGAATATGCACTCCCTGATATTTTTTTTCGGGCTCGACTTGACGAGAATTCAAAATCGCATTACACAGCATAACAAAAGAAACGCACTGTTCGGAGAAGTTTTAGCGGAAAAAAAGCTATTGGTTGGAAGTATCATCCTCTATTGTTGTATTTCCCCTTTTCAACGTTCTTCCCCGTCCCTTGCTGCGTATTTTGAAATTCACTTAGGGGGTTGTTGTTATTTTTTTTTTTTTTTCCTTTATTTTCTATTTTGTACCTTTCATCTTTGCAAAACGTCAAACTAATTGTTTGTTAGAAATGTGCCTGGTGAACTGAGATTTGTTGATGCTCGCAAAGCTGTCAAAAACAAAAGCGTCTCACCATCCAGCCAACTTCACCAAACAGGGTTGTTCAGGGGGCTCAATAAACTGGCGTCTAAATTTTAGACGTTGGCATCTGACTGTCATTCAGTCACTTCAAAGCACCAGTGACGGGCAAAAATATTTTTCCAAGACTAGCTCGATTTATCAATGTAAGATTCTGATTTACTAGCAGCTCTGCATATTTCCTTATATTTTTCTTCTTGCTCAAGCCTGCATTTAAGCAGCGATGCATACAGTGAATTCCCACATCGTGACCTCCTTTTTCGGTCTAAACTGTGTATAGCTCATGTATTATTTCCTGCCTGAGTTATTTCTCAAAAGTAACAGAATTTGGGGGTTAGAAGATCAAACTTGTGACAAGGTGAAGCAAACTAAACGGGAGATAACTCTCCTCACATAGCTTTAGTTATGATCTTACTTATACGGGCGGATATTTTTCTGTTGTCACTCTGTTCGGAATTAGGAAGCTGCAATAGATCTATAGATTTTAATTCCTCCAATGATTGTCTTCTGTCCTGTCAATTTCACTTGGTATTCTCTAGGCAGTGACATCTGCGTTGAGTCCAATACATCCGTATCTCTGGGGCTACGAGCATGCTTCTCCCCCTTTTGCAGACTACACTATTTGGACAGCACTTGTCAAGGAAGTTCACAAGCCAACTTAAGTCTTGTAAAAATTAGGATGACGTTAGAGCATAGTTCCTCTACTAGAGCATTCTCACAGCCCCCACGGCTGGTAATGTATACGCCTTTCTGCATGATTTAGTATATTTACCCAAAACAGAGCTGAAAAACCACACAATTAGAGTTATATAGCCAAATGCATGTAACCAGTGATTTCACTGTCTGCATTGGGTCAGAAATGCCCAATGCCAAAGCAAATTTCAGCATGGTTTGCACTCACAGATAACGTACATGCAGATACATCGCTGGTCCTGTGCAGGCCAAAAAATCAATGTCAATTACACAAATGCACGTCTCTCCCATCTGCATGGTTGACGTCGTCAATCTCTCTCAATAGTTCTTTCATGTTATTTCTTACAGGTTAACAACACCCATGGTGAAGAAAAAAATCCTTTGTGAACTTGCCAGCGCTTATTGTGGTTGTCGAAGTCAACATAGCCATGCGTAGATCCGACAGAACTCTCTGCTATTGACAAGCTGGTACAACAAGTATTTTTTTTTTACTTGTGTGCCCAACTTTAACTTGGTTGCAATATATCCGTAAGTAGTAATCATCCTACTCATTGTAGAGGTAGGAGTTTCCCTCTCACATATTAGTAAAAGTGGCTACAACAATACTTCTCCCTTCATCCTCCTCCAAACTTTGATAAGGGTAGTAATTTCTTTTTCTTTTCGTTCCTTTGTAGAGATCCGCTCATGGATCTTAGCTTTTAATTTCTCCTTATTCATCCTTCGCTCAATGTAAATCCTCTACTTTGCATAATGTATAAAAAATATATTGATAAACCCGTCAGGTAAGATTCTTCGAAAAATATAATCAAAAACTTAATTTAAATTCCTCAAAAGTAAACCGTTTACAAAAGTTAAAATGTCTGAACTTACGAATTCAACTTGCAGCTATGTCTCCATCCCAATTCAACTAACTCGTAGTCTTGAAGTTAGCCATACTACCAGCAACCTCTGTAGATTTCGGATTATATCTGAAGTAGCGGATCGGAAAAGCTACAATCCCTTCGTGAAAATAAAAATAAAGAAAAAAAAAAAAAAAAAAAAGGAAACAATCGAAGCAGTCAGCAAGCCACCGGCATTTACAATTGTCTCCAAAAGCCTTTTGTCGGCTGTGATAATCCGGTCATACTGGTAAAGGGTTTAAGGGTGTTTGTTTTGAAATTAAGTTGACCAACAAGGTTCGTATAAGACACTAATCGAGGTTTAAACTCAGGTAATTTTGTGGGAGAACTTTGTAAATGTCTATCTCCTTGGAAACAATAGCCGAATCTATATTGTATAAGAGTTGCAGGACAACGAAAAACAAAAAAGTCGATGTAATTGTATTCTATTATCGTCGCAGGACCTTACTATGTTATTGTTGTACCTTATTAAGTAGCAGCAAAGTCAGAGAATTTTACAATATTTTTCACTTCGGTTATGACTTCCGGGGATGTGGTCGGAACTGTCCTTTATACTCTTTTTACACCAATATGGTAAATTTTAGTTTCGTCAAAATCCATCCTGGTCTAAGGGGAGAAGTCAAATTTGGGGGTTTCAACGGCTTTGGGCGTGCCCATCACAAACATCGCATCTGAGTGAAATCGTAATTTAAGGTTTGGCCTTAGTCCATAAATATCCTCATCGCTAACATTGCATGGGGTAACGACAAATTGTCATTTTCCGGTTACTCTACAACCTCCGGCAATTCATCTCCCCTCCCAGGCATTAAGCAATGATGCAGGACGTCATTCATTTACACCTATAAGTCTTTGACTCCTATTCATGGTCTTCGTTAGCGCATATCATTTGTGCGCTAACGAAGACACCTAGCTGAGTCTACTAAAGAAGTAATCTATATTCTGCTCACTTCCAAGTCTAGAATTTATTCTGCTCACAAACAATTCTAGACTGTACAGCTACGAGTTTACGAGGAATAGTGACTTTTGATATTAAGACTTTATCAGATGTATTCTGTATGCGCTGCCAAAAATAATGTCGGCTGTAAATGTGCGACATGATCTCAGGAAAATGTCGCACAAGATATCTTTCATTTTAACCTAATGTAATAACTAGCGTTCAACATCACAGAGTCGTGGATATGACTAGTTCGATTGGGGATCTTGACCTATTGAATGGTTCAGATCTGTTCCCGTACCCTGTCACAATCAGCAGGGAGGATTTCCAAGGCGAAAAACTCGCATCTCAAGATGAATTTGACGTTGATGGATATTTGTATACGAACCACCGCTTCACGTCCATTGATTCCTTGATAAAAGATCTACAAACCTTATCGAAAAGCTTGAATCAGGAGTTGTTGGATTTGGTTAATGATGACTATAATGACTTTATTGAACTAGGCAAGTCCATCAATGGCGGGTTGGAGTTGATCAATGGCATAAAAATGGATCTTAAAAACTTCAACCAAGAATTAATAACAACCAGTAACAATTTCACCGTGTCGCAGGAAACATTAAACTACAGCTTAGACAAAAAGAAAAAGTTAATACAATTAAAGACGAAAATCAAACTACTTTTACTCCTAAATGACCAGATAGATAACTTTGAAACCCTTTTGAACTTCGATATCGATAGTGAACATTCGAATACCTCAAACGAAAAGATCAAATCCAACTTAAAAAACTTAACCACCCTATATTTGTCATTCAGTAAACTTAATGATCTTTTGAGCATGGACTCGATTATCTTTGTTGAAAACAACCTCAAACAGCGGGTTTCGTCATTGAAGTTCGAATTCAAGTCGTACCTAGACGAATTATTGACCAAAGTGCTTCATCAAGACAATTCCGATTCTAAGAACCTGCTTTTGTTCGATTTGATGAACATTTATAGAATAATCGGTCACGAGTCGGATTTCATAAAGGTTTCAAAAAGGGCCAAGACTCCATTCTAGGAGCTAAGATATCTACATTAAAATTATTGTAGCTTTAGTAAATGTCACGTGTTATGTGTCACGTGTGTAGATCTTTTGCAGCTATTACAGTTGACCCGGTGTTTTCGCTGAAGTTTGCAAATCATTTCTCAATTAATGCATATCTTTCGTATCTTTTCTGTATTCAGACTTGTGAACTATATTGATAGGTTACAATTGGTATTCCCAGAGGAGTCGAAGCATAATTAATTAGATATTTTAAAAGATCCTTTGCGGACTTCTAGATTGCTTTTCGTTCTTTGATCAGAAACTACCTTAGCTCCAATATTTCGTCTGGTAATAAACTTTCTTACTGGATTTCGGCCTTGCTTGTAACTTCTGTCGAGTTAGGTTTCAACTAAACCAGCGGCCTGTTGTTGGTCACAGCTCTGCCTATCTCATTCTCTACCGCTTAGATTCTTTGAAGTAGCTTTTGGTATTAGTAAGAACATACTCTATTATATATATAGTCCTCTGAACAAATCCTTAAGTTTTTCACTTTTTAGAAATTTTCCACACTTTTCTTCATTTTGAATATAAGTCTGAAAATTTCGTCTTATTTATTTAGTACAAATGAAACAAATTGCAAAAAATCGACATTTTTAAAACCTTTCCAGACATCACTTGAAACTTCTTTACAACTCCCCACTTTAACCTTTGCCCCCCTAATTGATCACTTTTTTATCATACTACTAGCTAGACACTTTAACAACATTTTAAACAAAACACCCGTGCACATCCAACAATATAAACCCGTGCACCGAAACTACGTGCCAAAAGTTTTCACCAGAACAAAAATACCAGCTTCTAGCCAACAAATTCTAACATAAACCAAATAATCTTTCCAATTACCGTCGTTTGAATATGTTTGGAGGCTCCAATACGGGGGCTACTGCTTTTTCTGGTAACTCTGCTACCAATAATGCCAGTGGGACTGGAAGTGGACTATTTGGTTCCAAGCCAGCAGGTACAGGCTTTAGCTTTGGATCCAGTAATAATACCGGCTCCACAGGATTTGGAGCAGGAACTACGAATTCATCTAACTCAGGGGGTATTTTCGGCTCCGGCAACAACAACACCAGCTCCTCTACACCTGCTTCTGGAGGCATTTTCGGTACCAAACCTGCAGCATCTGGGACATTTGGTGCGAACAACAACAGTAATAATGCCACTGGTACGACCAGTGGTGGAATGTTTGGCAGCAATAACAACACAAACAACATTAATAGTGGCTCTGGAACTACTGATTTATTTGGTGCTAAACCTGCTGCTCCGTCAACTGGGCTCTTTGCCAGCAGTACTTCGACTGCCCCTACCAGCACCGGTGGAGGATTATTTAGTTCCTCCAACTCTGGTAACAAACCTAGTACAGGGTTATTTGGTACCTCAAGCACAGAAAAGCCTAGTGGAGGAATGTTTGGTTCCTCGAATACAAACAGTAAGCCTAGCGGAGGACTATTCGGTACTTCCAACAATAATACTGGGGGCTTATTTGGGTCGACAGGCCCAAACAATAATTCTGGTACGAGCAGAGGAATGTTTGGCTCCGGAAATACAAATTCTGGCACGTCAGGAGGGCTTTTTGGATCCAGCAACACAAACAGCGCTTCCGGTGGTTTATTCGGATCCAACAACAGCACTTCGAGCGGAATGTTTGGATCTAACAACCAACAACAAGCTCCAAACCAACAACCATCGCTTTTTCGAAATGATACCACCAATAATTCACAACCTTCCTTTGCCTGGTCTACGAATCAAACCCAAACCGGGATCAGCTCATCAGCCAATAATCAGTCCACTAATAGCAACAATTTAGCATACAGTTTGGAGAATAAACCAGTCTCCAATACTTATACCCCAGCCATACATGATCAATTGATGAAAATAAAGGAACAATGGGATCCAAACTCTCCAAAATGTGGGTTGAAGACTCATTTCTACAATAAGTTCAACGATCAAGAAATCAACATTTTATTAAACCAACCCAGACCTCAGAATGAGTCTCCTGAAGATTGGGATAATGCCATGTCTAATAGACCTTCCCCCCAGTATTATCCTGTGAAAATCACCTCCTTCACCGAGGTTGCTCAAAGAATTGAAGTACAATTAGACCATGTAGCCAAATCGAGAATCTTGTTGAATGCCATCAATGATAAGCAAACAGCATTGTCGTCGAAACATGACTTGGACAATACCACAAGAATCTCCAAGGCCAAAGCAATGCATACCAAGTTGTCTAGGAGATTATTACGCTTGGCTACGGTTTTGGCGATCTTGAAGTTGAAAGGGTACCCTCTTCTTCCAGAAGAAGAAGAGATTTCTAAGCAATTCAATTTGCTAAATCATAAACTTAATGATCCAAATGGGTCTCTCGGGAAATTGAATGATGTATTTGCCAGATTGGCGATTTTAAAGGAGAGAAGCGAAGAATTAGCCAACCAGTTCGATTCTTCTTTATCGTCAATGAATGGAATTAATCCGTCTGGAAGTAAAGAAATTGACAGGTCTAATGACGCTACTAATGATAAGAGCAATGACGAACTTATAACCAAGTTATCAAAAGTTCTTTTGAAACAACAAATGGGATTAAATCATTTGAATGAGATATTAGAAAAGGATTTGGAAACAGTGAAAAAGGCCACCCCAAAAAGCTGATGTGACAGAAAAGAATGGCTCTCCGAAGTTAGACCATAATCGGTGGAAACAGTGAGTTCATATAGATCTGTATATTATTATAAATATAAAAAGAACAAGTTTACAACTAGTTCAGACAAGAATTAAGACAAATCTATTTGTAGAGTATAACTTTTGTATCAGTTACCTGACACATTTGGATTTCTTGGTGAAGGACACTTTCTTTACGCTGTCAAAACCTGTAGAAAGCGACACTCTGTCAAATTTATGATACTTCTGAAAGTTGTGTCGTATTCTGTACCTTAAGTCCAGTATATCCTCCAGTGATTGTATAAAAAAAAAAGGTGACAGCACTGTGGACTCTGATAGTTGATACTTTCCTTCATATCGTAATCCTTCAGGTGTAAGCGCATGTTTAAAAGTCACCACCAACCTATTCTGCAAGAACTCTTCATCGTTCTCGATATAAGAATACCGGGGTAGTGCTAATAGATGTTGTAAGGTACCCACCAAATGGGCCTGCTCCTGTTCGAGGTCATGAGTATTGCTTTTACTTTCAAAGTCAAATGGATCGGATAAAAGACACTGGCGGGGATTGAATATCATACGTAGCTCTGGATCGAATACATTATGTCGAAGCTGTCCTCTGGCAACATTAAAGTACTCCAAAGTACTTCCTTCACTCAAACCTTTGAAACAGTTATACAAATATTCCACTTCTTTTGCCGATGTTGGGGCCGGAGAGAGCCGTACTCGCGCAACAACATGATATTTGAAGTAATGAGCAGGAGAAGAAAGGTGCTTTAGCATTGAGCTGGGTATTTTGCACCTGTGATGGAAGGATGCCGCTAAGTATGGGAAAAATCCATCTCTGATATGGATCCTGCGTATAAGAAACGAGTATAACGATGGCCGCTGCTTTCTTCAACCAAAAACATAAAACTACTATGGGCAAAGAAACGATCTTGGGTCAGATAACAGATCATATTACCGTGGGATTGAATCGAAGCGTTAATGAAGAATTCACAAAGACTTTGGTGAGGTTCTTCCACCAAGATGGGTCGTTATCAGGGTTTTTAGCTCGATGTACTGCCTTGGGGTTTCCGCGTGACAACGACCTAGCGAAGCAGATTTATTCCGAAATTAACGGCAATATCGAGAAGCTAACGCTGCAGTTGAAGGATAACGGAGAAATTGCAGCTAGAGGTGCCATACCGAAAAGAAGCGCAAATTCAGCTAAGAAACAGATAAAGCAGGTCACTCTATCGCTAGAAGATGACGAAGATGAGACATTTGATGATAATTTGAAGAAGATAAGGGAGGAAACTAACTTCAAGAAAAGAAGCGGAGGCTCCCAGTCCACAAAATTGCACGCAGGCGCCAAATCCAGGACATTGCTGTTTGAAGATGAGGATATACTAGATATACTGGGAAAGCCAGAAAAGAAAGCATTTAAATTCAAAAAATTAAAGAAGGAAGACACTTTACGCATCAAGCAGGAATACGACGATCGACAGAAACAAATTGTTGTGAAAATAGAGCCAAAAGGGAAGCAAGAGATCGTAGTCAAACCAGAGGCATTGACATTAGAGCAGCTTGTTGAGCTTGAAAAACTACAGCAGGAAGTCGATGACGAGCCGGAGTTCTTGAAACACGAATTTGACGAGGAAGTAAACAATAACGAGAACGATAGAGAACTTGATCGAGAGTGGTATACTTCAGAGGAAATAGGTTCTGGTGCTGCTCTTACCAGCCAGTACGAAGATGAAGAAGCGTTCATTCCAAAACATAAAGCATCACTTCCCAAATCCAATAAAAGAGCAAATCAGAGAAAAACTGGAGGAGGATTCGATAAATACGGACAGTATATCGATTACGATCACGAAGAGTCGAACCAACTTGGAGATATATCTCGACTCCAAATCCAATCCCATTACTTTGTGCCTCCCTTTCTCATAGAATCCAAGGACTCTCTTATGCTCCAGCTAGATCCCAATTCCTCCCAGGAGGTCATAGCACGAAAAATTGGCAACAGCGTGGATGTGATTCGAGACCCCAAGTCGGAGTTGGCGATATCAGCAAAGTCCGGAAGCTTTGTAGTGAAAGAGAAGAAATCTAAGAAAGAAAGAGCGAAACAGGCTCAAGATAGGTCTTCATTACAAGGTACGGCGATGGGGAACGTATTAGGAGTAGAAAGTGATGGAAAGGGAGGGAAAAAAGAGGATGGAAAAAGACGGGATGAGGAAAAGACTATAGAGGACGAGGAAGACAATAAGGAAGAGAGACAAATAAGTATACAACAACAGCGAAAGAGTTTACCCGCATTTGCGGTGAAAAACGATCTCATAAGAGCTATTTCAGAGAATCAAGTAACCGTAGTGATAGGGGAAACTGGGTCAGGTAAAACCACCCAGTTGGCTCAATATTTGTATGACGAAGGCTATGGTTCGAACCTCTCAGACAAAGGAGTAAAGCGAATGATCGCATGTACACAACCTCGTCGTGTAGCAGCGATGTCTGTTGCCAAAAGAGTAAGTGAGGAAATGAACTGTAAGTTAGGGGAAGAAGTTGGTTATTCAATTAGATTCGAGGATAAAACAAGCTACGAAAAGACCATCATCAAATATATGACGGAAGGAATCTTGTTGAGAGAATTTCTTGTGGACCAGAATCTCGATAACTATTCGTGCATAATCATGGACGAAGCCCATGAACGTTCCTTGGTTACTGATGTGTTGTTGGGACTATTCCGGGTGTTGTTGAAGCGAAGAAAGGATCTTAAGCTAATTGTCACTAGTGCCACGATGAACGCCGATAGATTTACCAAATTTTTTGGAGGAGCTCCACAATTTGTGATACCTGGAAGAACTTTCCCAGTGGAGGTCATGTTTAGTAAAGCCAGCTGTACCGATTACGTCGAAGCAGCCGTTAAACAGGTGCTCACGATTCACCTACAGAATAGTGGACAGCTGAGGAAGAACGACGGTGATATTTTGGTGTTTATGACGGGGCAGGAAGATATTGAAATCACTTGTGAGTTAATTAGAGAGAAGTTAGATTTATTAGATGATCCTCCGCCTTTAGATATTCTTCCGATCTACTCGACGTTGCCAGCTGATCTCCAGAAGAAGATCTTCAGCAAGAGAAGCGAAACTCGAAGAAAAGTTGTCGTTGCCACCAACATTGCGGAGACTTCGTTGACGGTGGATGGGATCAAGTACGTTATAGACCCCGGCTTAGTGAAAATGAAGGTGTACAACCCGAAATTAGGAATGGAAACCCTTCAAGTTGTACCTGTTTCTCTAGCCAATGCCCAGCAAAGAAGTGGGAGAGCAGGAAGAACAGGACCTGGGGTGGCTTTCAGATTGTACACGGAGAGAGCCACAAAACCAGAGCAGATGTACATGCAGCCCATACCCGAGATCCAGAGAACTAACTTGAGCAATGTGATGTTGTTGTTGAAGACATTGAAAGTTGATGATATTACTCTTTTTCCATTTCTAGATCCTCCTCCAAGAGAGCTACTTGCCTCTTCACTATATGATTTGTGGAGCATCGGTGCTCTTAACAACTTGGGCGACTTGACTAAATTGGGTCAAGACTTATCTAGATTTCCATTAGAGCCAACGCTTTCGAAGCTTATTCTTCTTGGCTGCAATTCGAAATTTCATTGCTCAGAAGAAATTATCATCATTGTATCCATGCTTTCAATTCCTTCGGTATTCTACAGACCAAAAGAGCGGGCCCAGGAGGCCGACGCTATAAGAGAGAAGTTTTTAATTACCGAGTCAGATCATCTTACTCTTCTTAACGTTTATTCTCAGTGGGAACAGCAGTTGAAAAAACCCGATATGAATTACCGTAAACTTTCACTTTGGTGTAACCGTAACTTCTTACAGAACAAATCGCTACTTCGGGCCCGTGAAATCAAGAGTCAAATCCACCTTATAATGAAACAAAGTAAGTTACCGATATTGAAGTCGAAATCTGATGATGATATAAGGAAGTGCTTATGCGCGGCGCTATTCCAGCAACTGGCCAAATTGTTGAAGAGTAATATCAGTGGAACTTCTCAAGCAGAGTATGTGAATCTAAGACATAATTACATGAGGATGTATTTACATCCAACGTCAGGATTGGATGGAGGAACGGATTTGGCACCTCCATACGTAATTTACCATGAGCTAGTTTTGACCACGAAGGAATACATGAACTGCGTGACAGCGGTGGATCCGCTCTGGTTGGTGGAATTTGGCTACGTTTTCTATGGGCTTTCACAAGAAACTCAAAAGAAGATTCAAGACAAGATAGATTTCCATATTGTCGATAAGAAAGAGCTTGAGGCAGGAATAGAGTATGATATGATTAAATACGAAGAGAGGGTCTACACAGGTAGAGCAAGGAAGACTGCGAAGAGAGAAGAACTGGTGTCGAATGTGAAGCAAAAATTCACTCGAAGAGCTTACTAGAAGGAGAGTAATGTATATACGAAACACAGCTGCTTATCAGTAAAAATAGGGGTTTAGGCTACTGTATAAAAGGCTAGCATTAATGTAATAGATAAGATTGAGATATAATACTCTTGGTAATAGCCAACGTATCTCACTTTGAACCTCAATTGCAAACACCTTGTTTCATAACCTGAAAGGTAAACTATGCGGGATCATTTGGCTGCAAATTTCTGTTGTCGCAACCTCGGCTAAGCCAGTCCTACCGAGTTATCCTATCGTGTAAAGCTCGTATAATGAGGGTAAATTGACTCATGACGATGAAATTTATTGTTTATTGTTATTTTATTCACTCATGACTAAATTCACTAAAAATAGGGACCTGTTTTAAACAATCACGAAGCCCCCATCGGCACTAAAATCAAACCTATTGTCGTCTTATTTCCGACCTTCCTTTGCTAAATACCGCCACACTATTGTTCTCGAGCCAAGAGGAGGGGCTATACCCCTACTATATTCCAGAACCGTACAAGGTAGGAACCACAAGGCACGCACAATCGGCTCCAGATAAGCTTTGTGAGTGGAAACGGAAGTTTCCAACTTCCGCCGACTGCCGTTCGAAGAGACCCATACACCATATAGAATGTGATATATTTCGAAGAACTTTGCCGAGGGCCGAGGAGCATTAGCGCAAAAACAAGATACCCCAAATTTACGGGGTTTGAAATCATAAGGAAAAGCACTTATAAACGAGTTGAAGGCACCTTTTTGAGTCATTGCTCTCCTTCAGTACTATATTCATACCATGTCGTATACGTTTGAGAAAATAGTAGCAGACGGGGACTTCCCCAGAATCCCCGGAAGCACAGTCAGCCCCGATGACAGAGTACAGGTGGTGTATGCTAAGTTCAAGACCACCAAACCCATCTCTGAGGACAAGATGAAGATCAATTTGGTGTTCGCTCATGGAACCGGTATGAATAAGGCCGTTTTTTACTACCACATCAGAAAGTTGTACGAAGCCAATAGTGACAAATGGCAGCTCAATACTGTGATCTCAGTCGATGCATGTAATCACGGAGACTCTGCTTTACTTAATAGAAGCAAGAATGCGTCTTATTTAGCATGGAATCAAGGAGCTAAAGATATCATTGCTGTTATCAAGCGTGAGCAAGCTCAGGGAGAATTTGCTGTTGCCAAAGACTCTCTCACTATTGGTATTGGCCACTCAATGGGTGGTAGTATGATGTTATTTGCAGCATTGTATGAACCTGTTTTATTTGATAGTATAATCACTTTGGAGGCAGTCATTTTTGTACATGAAATAGGACTCGCAAGATTTCAAAAAATCCTAGGAAAACTTCTGAAAATGGGAAAAGATACTTTTAATTCAGAAAAAGAATACGATGCTTTCTTCCAAAAAGGTTCTATTTATACCAATTTCCACCCCGAGGTTTTGAAAGATTTCCAAGAAGATGAAAAATACTTCGAAGATGGAAAGGTTAAGACTAAATGTACTGTGCATGATCAAATCCTGACTTATCACGCATTTGATAAATGTCTTCCATTCTTGATGGATTCCTTACCCCATTTCGAAGTACCCATTTGTCATGCTATTGGTGCAGAAGCCACTTGGAACCCTAAAGAATGTATTCCATGGATCAGAGAAAAACTTCCTAAAGATAAAGTTGAAGGGGTCGATGTTGAAGGTGGTGAACATCTTATGGTTGGTACTTTACCAGATAAAATGGTCGAAATCTTTCACAATTGGATTGATAAGAGAACTGACCTGGTTTTGGCTGAAGGTGATCAGCTGAACTGGGTGAAATATAGAGGTGATCCAGCTGAACTTTTGGCCAAGAGTATACGTGAAATGGACTTAAGTAAAGCCAAGCTTTAAATGTGGAGACAATGAAGTTTTGAGACCGGTGATCTCAGACCATGGCATCAGGTCGTGGTTCTTACAATACGTATAGGATATAATTATACACACGATTTATTTTCAACCTCTCGCGCGCTACACACACTTATTAATTGTCTCGGACTACATAGTAAAAACTTAACAGTACAAGAGAAAACACGTAGAAGAAGGGAACGATTGTTCAGGAAGATAAACTGCTACACGATTGCAAAAGAATGCTGCAACTCTTTGGTGCACGGATTTATAAATTCCTTCTCCACAATTCCATTGATTCTTCTCCATACCCCACTCCAATAAAGAATGAACCAATCCTTACCCTCTCTTGCTTTCCTTCTTGTTCATGAACTTTTGCAACTCTGCCTTCCTTACGCTTTACCAAGTCTATAAAAAACCCATTCACCAGGTAAACACCCGTACACCAAGAAAAATGGCACTTAAAAGTCATTTACCCTTTGATTAGAAATCGCATCTTCCTTCTTCGTCTTCCTCCCCTTCTTTTGCACCGTCATGTCACGCCGGGGTATAAATTACGCGGAGTTGAACCGTGGAAACTTCTCGGACGACTCGTATGACGAAGATGACGTCAAGAAAGACGACGACTACACGTTCGGGGCCCGTCCCAAGAAGAAGAGCAAGCCTAAAGCCAAACCATCTCCTCTGAACACCACCAATTCTTCTACCATAGATCCGGAAGAAAGAAAAAGGAAAGCACAAGAGTCTGCTGAAGTAATTAGGGCCCGCCTTAGTGACGAGGAATTTTCTGACGATGAACTTCTTGATTTGACTCCAGATATCCCTGCTGACTACGTTCCTGATGCCGTGTCCAAGGTGTTTGGACGTTCTGATTATTCGTATTTAAAGTTGAAGCCAGATCATTTTTCCCGGCCCATCTGGATCTCTCCATTGGACAGTAGAATCATTTTGGAATCGTTCTCTCCATTAGCAGAACAGGCACAGGATTTCCTCATCACTATCGCGGAGCCTTTGTCCAGACCTTCTCACATCCATGAATACACCATAACGCCACCGTCATTGTACGCAGCAGTGTCTGTAGGACTAGAAACAGATGATATCATTGCTGTTTTGAACCGTTTGTCGAAAGTGCCGGTGGCCGACTCCTTCATCAATTTCATCAAGAGGTCAACGGTGTCATTTGGGAAAGTCAAATTGGTTTTGAAGCATAATCGATATTATGTAGAAAGCTCTCAGGCTGACATTCTACAGATGTTATTACGTGATCCAGTTATAGGTCCTTTGAGAATACTGTCGGAGTCTTCAGTCACAGGAACTGGACTCGTTCAGTCGTCAGCTCCTCAAGGAGACTTGACGATCCCAGGAACAAAGAAACCAGAAGGTACGGTTGCCGCAGATGATAAGGTTGAAGATATATTTGCTGCCGTTGTAGGTAAAAAAGGCGGTGACAATGATGATGACGAAGACGATATGGATACTGTTCATTCGTTTGAAATCGCCAATGAGTCTGTGGAAATCGTTAAAAAACGATGTCAGGAAATAGTATACCCCATGTTAGAGGAGTATGATTTTAGAAATGACGACAGAAACCATCCACTAGACATCGACCTTAAACCGTCAACCCAAATTAGACCATACCAGGAGAAGTCACTTTCAAAGATGTTCGGGAACGGAAGAGCCCGTTCGGGAATTATCGTGTTGCCGTGTGGGGCAGGGAAAACCTTGGTAGGAATCACAGCTGCATGCACCATTAGGAAGTCAGTAATTGTTTTATGTACGTCTTCGGTTTCCGTCATGCAATGGAGACAGCAGTTTTTGCAGTGGTGTACGATTCAACCAGAGAACGTCGCCGTTTTCACTTCAGAAAATAAGGAAATGTTCACCAGTGAGTCAGGGTTGGTGGTTTCTACTTATTCGATGGTTGCCAATACCCGTAATCGGTCTCATGATTCTCAGAAAGTGATGGACTTCTTGACATCAAGAGAATGGGGTTTCATTATATTGGATGAAGTTCATGTGGTTCCTGCAGCTATGTTCAGAAGGGTGGTGACTACCATTGCTGCCCACGCGAAATTGGGATTGACCGCTACGTTAGTGAGAGAAGATGATAAAATTAATGATCTAAATTTCTTGATTGGTCCCAAATTGTACGAAGCAAACTGGATGGATTTGGCCCAGAAAGGACACATTGCCAACGTTCAATGTGCTGAAGTGTGGTGTCCTATGACAGCAGAATTTTATCAGGAATATTTACGGGAAACAGCAAGAAAACGAATGTTGTTGTATATTATGAACCCCACCAAATTTCAAGCATGTCAATTTTTAATTCATTATCACGAAAAGAGAGGTGATAAGATCATTGTCTTCAGTGATAATGTGTATGCATTACAAGAATACGCACTTAAGCTTGGGAAACCATTCATTTATGGGTCAACACCACAACAAGAACGTATGACAATTCTTCAAAATTTCCAACACAATGACCAAATTAACACCATCTTCTTATCTAAAGTCGGGGATACTTCCATTGATTTACCCGAAGCAACCTGTTTAATTCAGATTTCGTCTCATTATGGTTCCAGAAGACAAGAGGCTCAGAGATTAGGAAGAATTTTAAGAGCCAAAAGACGTAACGATGAAGGTTTCAATGCGTTCTTTTATTCGTTGGTGTCGAAAGACACCCAAGAAATGTATTATTCTACCAAGAGGCAAGCATTTTTGGTGGATCAAGGGTATGCCTTTAAAGTTATTACTCATTTGAGTGGAATGGAACAGTTACCTGATCTTGCTTACTCAACAGCCAGAGAAAGAAGAGAACTTTTACAGCAGGTTCTTCTCAAGAATGAGGATGCTGCCGGGGTGGAAATTGGTGATGATCTCGATACTAATTTTATTTCGAAGGAAAAGAGAATGAAATTGGAAAGCAGTAATGCCACTAGAAGTGCTGGTTCTTTAGCCGGTTTGGCTGGAGGAGAAGATATGGCATACATTGAGTATTCTAAGAATAAGAATAAGGACTTAAAGGAACACCATCCACTTATTCAGAAGATGTATTACAACAAGCACAAGAAATAGACGGGGCAACCGGAGAGAATAAGGCAAAAGGAGGAATCATTTTGGTAGAGAGAAGAAGATGCTGAGAATATGTAAATAGAAGAATGGACTATTCATTAAGAAAGAGCGGACCACATAATAGAAAGGCCAGTTGGCGGCCACACTGATTTAGAATATCTGGGATATTTAAGTACCATTATGATCATATCAAACAATTAATAGAATCAAAGCACTTTTATTCAAGCTGATTTCCGTTTGATTTATAATAGAATAGGAAGTAAGGAAGTGTTGACTACTGAATATACACTAATACTTATATACGATGTAAGAAGGTCGATAGGTGTAAAACAGATAATAAGCTTTTATTTATGTAAAGTAGCATAGATTTTCTAATAGACTCTAGCATATTTTCTCTTCTATGCTAGGTCCTCATACTCTATTTACAGACTCAACTGTGTTCTATTTCATGCACTTTGTACAAAGTCTCCGAAGTCGTCATTTTCGTCGTTGTCACTCTCCCGATTACCGTCACTTGTGAGACCTGGCTCTTCGTCTTTCGGTTCCTTACTTGTGAAGCTCTGCTTCAAGCGATCTGAAAGAATTTCATTATCATAATCATCTGTGCTACTGCTCGTGGATGGAGACGGAGTCCTAGGTCGCATACTACCATAGGAAAACAAATTTCTGTTCTCGTTGTAGTAACTGCTAACAGAGATATCATTATCGTCGTCATCTTCGTCTTCTTCATATTCATTGTTGCTCAATGTCAACATCTTCAGGTTTGATTCAATAAAAAGTAGATTATGCTCATAATTATACTGATCTTCAAAATTTCGGTATCTTCTTTTATATATTCCCAAACTTTCAGCAAAAGATACAGCATTGAAGCTCTCATCAAACTTGAGTCCCAAGGCAACCTGTAGCACCTTTTCTGAACCGTTTGCGGGGTCATAAGGATGATACCCTGACTCTGGAATCTGACTTATGATCTTGTAATACTTCGACGACTCTGTGGTTTGAATCGTTTCCTCCCCATTGTTGGCAATGGTATAAGAGTTGCCTGATTTCAGTCCCAAGCCGAGATCGCCTTCATTGGCATCACCCAACTCACTATTTATGCCAAAATATGAATTGTCCGTTTCTTTTAACGGAGAAGGGTTATACCAAATCTCGGCCCAAACCAAATCTTTGGTGGTTGTAGTCAAGCTACCTACAGTTGGAGGAATACTTATCGTATTATAGAGCTCCAATTTCATTCTTAGCCCATTGTATGGTTTAGGAATGTTTCGGGAAGAGTCTAGATAGTCTCCGCCAGAAAACAGAGACAGGTTGGGCAGGGGTAAAGCATCAGTAAGGCTGTCGGTGACAAGCTCTTGTTCTATGGCCCGTAGACATCCCGTCCATATAATGTTGTTCCCGCTTAGATCCCATTTGGAAAGAGTTGGAAATCCAGCCGGAATTTTAAAAGCAGATACTCCGTCTGTTTCGAAAAGCTTGGTAGATATTATGTTATCCATTCTTTATACTATTCCGAACGGAACAAATTGGGTCGGTTATACTTTGTTTAGTTTAGTCCGGACAACAGTCAGACCCACTTATCAAATCCGGAGCTACAAGATAATGGCCAGCTAGCTATTCAATTGGAATACCACGTCTTCCGTCAATAAATAATGGCCTGGTATCCTGGAAGTCAGGATCGGTCTAAGTCACCTTATCGGAACAATTCTCAAAAAAGTAGGAAAATGCGGGACGTTATTGTGCCGTGGTCGTGCACTTACCGCTTATCAACATCAATTTTTTTCTTAAAAGTGAAAAATTGGCCTACTGGCTCTGGTAGTTTAAGTCTTTCTATACTTCTACAGGTCAAACATGCTCAAAAACCTTTGTGGAAGCGGCATGTCCGTGCTCACTAGAGCAGGAAGAATTGGGTTAAAGCAAAAAGCCCATTTTTCTGTGATGCCCAGGCGGTTCAACTCCAACTTTGACCAACTCTCCAATTTGATCAAACAGTCCACCCTTTCCAAAACCGACAAACCAGAGGTGTCCGAGACCAACACGTTGAATGTCAACGATCTCTTAGCCAACCAGAGCACCGGTAATGTGCCCACGCCAAATTACTTCAGCTCCAGAACTAAAGACTATAGTTTCACCTCAACCGTTAAGCACCCTAGAGATGTAGCTAAGGGTATACGGATGAACGGGCCCATTGCAGGAAGAAATGTAGAGGTGACATACAACAATCTCGGTTATGCCATTTCTGGTTTGAGGCGGGTCTTGAGTTCCAACAGAATCAAATACTTCAAGATAACACAAGCAAGATACATACGTCCAGCTAAGTATAGGAAACAGAGAAAGAGAGAATGGTGGAGAAAGCGTTTCGCTCTGGGCTTCAGGGACTTGATGTCACAAGTGCAAGACGCCAAAAGACGTGGATACTGAGCCAAAAGTACCCCTGCAAACACTTCATGTTATCATCTATCCCTTTAGCTGCCTATTCAGTTGTCTGTCTGCGTGCATACAGCGATTCTTGTACATATACACTCACCATCGGAAAAAAAAAACCGTTATCTCACGGAGGAAAATCACAGAAAAGGCTGAAGATAAAATCCCATCTCCGAGCAAAGTTTATAATTTTTTTTACTATCTGTAGCCTTTATCTCGGAGAAATATACATCCTCGAATACAAACATAGTAACCGGGCATCACCAACACCCCTGCAATTGGTGTCTATATCATTGTAAGGTCCATTTCATTGCCAATTTTCCTCCTCCTCCATCCACCTCGTGGCTTTAGGCGTTTATGTTCTGAACTCCGAAATCACTTACAAATCATAGATTTTTTTTATAGAATATGTCTTCGGTGAAACCTGTGGGCAGTATCACTGCCATAACTGGGGATACCGACCTCACCAAGGCCATTCACGTGTTTCCGGCCTCATTACAACCTTACCGATCCACTGTTTTAGCTTACGGAGCTTCATTTGTCGGCACTATTATCGGATTTCCCTTAGACACCGTCAAAACCCGAATGCAGACACATAAAAATTACACCAGCTACTTCGATTGTATTTCCAAAACCTATACTAAAGAGGGGACCCGAGGGTTTTTCCGGGGGATCTGGGCTCCTTTGATCTCGACTTCTTTTTCGAAATCCCTTAGTGTATCGATCTTCACCCAGGCTAAACCCATGGTGTACCAATTGCTTTATCCGTCGTCATCGGACACCAGCCGGACTGTTGCTCATCCATTCATTCGTAATATCCCCGTCTGTTTTTTTTCCGGGTGTCTAGCTGGAGGTGGGGTGTCCTTGTACGCTTGTCCGTTCGAATTCACCAAGATCTACGCCCAGATCGAGAAGGTGATTCAGAACAAATCGTTGAAAGACGCTCCAATGCACTTGCAAGCAGCCAATTCTAACTTCAAATCTTCCTCTACAATGGAAATCGTGAAAAGAGTCATTCATCATGAGGGCCCTAAAGGGTTATATAGTGGGTTTAAATATCACTTCATGAGAGATGCTTTATCTTCCGGTATCTACTACTCAGTTTATGAGTCCCTCAAATGGGCCATGAATACGTTGATTAACAAGGACGCTAGCCAATCGTCGCAAATTTCTATTCTTCTCGCTGGTGGACTAGCAGGAGTACTCTGTTGGACTTGTATTTTTCCTATTGACACCACGAAATCTCTTATTCAGAGAGATGTCGTTACCAACATCATGAGGAAACAACAGGGACTCGAACCTTTCCCTCACAAGGAAAGAAAACTACAGAGATTAGAAAGAGGACATTATAGAGGATTAGGTATATCGGTGACCAGATCGTTCATTGTCAATATGGTGTTTTTCAGTGCTTTTGAAGTTTCTATGGCCCATATCGTGTAAACGATTATTTATTCATTACTTGTAAATAGAGTCTGTCAAGGGATCACTATTATTTATTTGTTACTTGTACATAGACACTTAAGAAATTATATGATAATTTACTCGTAAAAAAGACTTCTACAAAGAGAAAATTACCATATTTTATTGTTCATTACTTGTAAAAAGCTATATGTGTGATCATCATCTATCATTACATGTGAAGAGATAGTTATCTGCAAAGCCATCTATGGGGAGGCCACTATTTGTATAATGTAGCTTCCCTTTTAATCCTATTATCAAGCATACTCAACTTCTTCTTCTCGTTCTTCCTCTGTGTTCTTGGTCGATATCCTTGTCATCCTTGCTAACCTCTTCAGCCTTTTTCTTGGGTCTGCCTCTTCGTCTCTTTGGTTTACTGTCTTCAATCTCTGACGTAATCTCCTGAATGCTTCTCTTCAACGGCGACTTAGATCTCGTTCTTGCCGCAGGACGATCCAGCAAATTTCGAGATGTCTTTGTCGAAGATCTCTTACGAGGTGATCCCCTGGCTTTGGGTTCTGGATCTGGAGGTAATTCGCCCACAGATAGCTGTCTGACTTGAGGAAGATCTGTCGCTGGACTCGATTCAGATACTTTATGTGGTGACACAGCAGTTTTTCTTTTTGGTCTACCCCTTTGTTTAGGAACCTTCAATTGAGGAATTGTTTCAGGACTTCCAAGTTTAGGAGTTTTCATCATTTCTTCTACTCGCTGCTTTGAAGGAGTTTGGACCATTTTATCATCGAAACTACACAAAATGGGGGATTCACCGGGTGCTTGTTCAACTTCTCGCTGGGAAACTTGTTCTGGTTCAAATTGCGTCGCTTTCTGTTCTTGCTCATCAGTCTTTTCTAATAGAGCTGTTGCTTGTTGTTTGATGTACTGTTCAATGTCTTGAGTGTGATCACTCAGTTTATTGAATTCTTCCTCTTCGACTTTGGATTCTGAACCTTCAACTTCGCCTTTGAACTCCGAACCTTCCATTTCTTCTTTCATTTCCTGTAGAATTTCCATTTCTTCCTTGACGTTGTCCACGTCCTCCTTTATTTCCTCTGCTTCTTTTTCTTGAGCGACTATCGACTCCATGGGTGTTTCTTCAGAATCGCCATTCAAAGCTTCAGCACTTACTTCCTTCTCTTTGGCAAGTTTCTTGAGGTACAGAAGAATGTTATTCTCAACTTCTTCGTGCTTCTTTTCAGCTTCCTCTTCAACAGAAGCTTCATCAACTTTGTCTTTGGGTTCCTCTCTTTTATCTTCCTTTTCTTGAATTTCTATATGTGAATTGACCACAGCTTCCGGTTCCTCAATGACTAACTGTTTCACTTCGAGCTCTTGAGCGCGTTCAACGTCACCACCGGTATCACCACCGAGAATCAGCTGATGAGCAGGAACTGAATCATCCAGCCGGAGGTTCTCCACACTGTCGCCAGTAGCTTCATCAACGATGTCTTCAGAAACACCATCAGATGAGGCCTTAGTAACTTCCTCCCCAAATTTAGAAACTTCGCTAGCTTCTTCAGTGATAATTCCATACTCCTCAGATGTTTCATTTGTGACTTCATAGGCAGCTTTAACTGCTGCATCAGTAATGGCTTCAAGCGCGTCCCTAGCCACCTCTTCAGCTACATCATCAATTTCAGCAAAACTTTCAACTGTTTCTTTAATTGATTCTTGAATTTCATCTGTATCAAAAATCTCGTCAGTTTCTTCATTGCGTTCATCTGCTTCTTCAATTGCTTCCTCAGCCACGTTAACTATATTTTCAACTGCTTCAGCTACTTCATCAACTATGCTCTCAACTGCTTCAGCTACTTCATCAACGATGTTCTCAACTGTCTCAACTGCTTCATCAGCAATGACTTTATCAGTTTCTTCGGGTGCTGCTTCAAGCGCTTCTTCAATTTGCTCAGCCGCTTTTTCAACTGCTTCTTCAACCGCCTTCTCAACTTCATCGACAATTGCTTCCTCTGCATCCTCAGGTAGTTTGAGATCAAAAACATCCACATCATCTGTAATAATTGCACTGAAATTCTTTACTTCTACCAATTCTTCCACCTCAGCATTCACCTCCGCCGAAGCTGGACTTGCAGTAGGAGCTGAAGCATCATCACGCCTGAACCAGGAAAATGGATTTATCTTGCCAAATAATCCCTTTATTCTCTTTAATGATCCCGCGTATTCGTCTGCATCATCTAGTTGTCTTTTTTTCAGGCTCCTCTCGTCATCATCAATTTCTTCGCCAGCGTACCCTGACCATGAAACTTCAGGTTCTGTTTCGGGTTCGGAGAGTACCTCATCAACATTAGAGGGGAAAAGAGGAATATCAGCCAGTAGAAAAGCTGACCCTTCTTCGATTTCGATGACATTCACATCTTCACTCTCGTCAGTGGGTTCGGTGATCTGACTTGGTTTAACGACTACACCATCGTACCCAAGTTCGAATTCAACGACTTCGTATTCAGCCACTTCATCTTGAAGCTCGAGGTCCGGAGGCCGCGGTGTTTCTTCGGGTTCAATCACTCCAGAAGGAAGGACATGGTCTTCATCAGTTATTTCTACTAAGTTGGTTCTTTCGTAGCTGATAACAATTTCTTCATTATCAGCAGGTTCCTCTACCGAAAACATGAGGGACGAATCTCCACCAGTCAGCACCTCAGGTTCTTCAGCAAGCGTATGACTTCCTGATTCTGGAACTTCAGGCACTTGGCCGTCTTCAGGTTCAATATCTTGCTCGTCTAGTCCACCAGTTGGAGAGTCAACTACTGCTAAAGCATCTTCTTCAGGTTCCTCAGATTCTTCTTCAGCTTGTTCCACAGGCTTGTCCGATTCTTCTTCAACTTGCTCTGCAGGTTGAGTGACAGAATTTCCGTCAAGATCTTGTACGGGGCTTTCATCAGTAATTTCAGATTCCTCTTTGTGATCTTCTGAATAAAACTCTCCACCCCCAAAGAAAGAGTCTCTAATTCTACGAACATAATCCAGGATCTCTTCTCGTATGGAATCTCTACGAGCCGAGCTCTCAGAGTCTTCGAGAGATGTTTTGGCCTCATTCTCAACGTCGTCAGCTTTTTCAGACGAAGTTTCATGTTGAAAATCCTTTACTTCAATTGAATTATCAAGATTTTGACTGTTACCTACATTACTATTGTAGTAGATAGTGTCTTCTGCTGCATTAGACAAATCTGCTCTCTCCAGAGTTTCTAGTTCAATTCTAGAGTCGTTAGAAATATTGTCAACATTTTCCTCTTGGTCAATTTCATCCTTCTCTTCAACGTCGGCCACATCCATATCTTGCTCTTCATCGATATTGAGCTGGTATTTGAACTCTTGACTATTATATTGCGACTTTTCTTCCACTCCTATTATATTCTCATTATTAAGCTGCTCGTTATTCTCAATTTCTTGCTCAATATCGGCTAGATCTTCCACTATTTGCTCCACTTGTTCAACTTCTATTTCGGCGTTTGTCAAATCATCGTCAATTTCCATTTCATCATTCTCATCTAACTCCACCAACACTGGAGGCTCGATTCTATATGCTCTGACTGATGTCTGCTTTTTATTATCCTCTTCAGATACTACTTCAGCTACATTTTCAGTTGGAGACGACTTAATCCCAGATATTTCTTCCTCTAAATCAGCAATTGAATTCAATTTTATATTAAAACGGGCCTCTGTCTCTTTAAGTTGATTGAGAACAACTTCTGGATCTTCTGGTTCAATTGTTTTGAAGATAGGAAATTTCAAGTGTGACAATGTAGCTTCATGGTAATCTTGTGGTTCTAAGGGCTCTATGGGATTATCCTCGGGTACTCTAAGTGGTAGATGATCCTCTTCAAGCTCTGTATGTCTATATTCGTCTACTGGCCCATATCCCGGTTCTAGAGGTTCTTGAGGCTTAGCCTCGGGTATTTCAGATTCTGAAGGTTCATCTTCCGATTCTAGAAGTACTTGAGCCTCCTCGTCGATTTCTGCATGTTTTGCGTTATGCACTTCTTCTTGTACCACCTCTTCAACATCCGTTTCCATATCCGCCAACGATCCATCAGTCAAGTTCGCATTCTCCTTCAACTCTATTGGATGTGTACCCCCATCTGAAAGAACCAAGTCAAATGCATCAGGAACTGGTGCCAACAATTCAGCTTTCGTATGGTCAATTTCAATGTCTTCATTTTCTTCAACGACCTCATTGATGTCTTCATTGACAGAAACCACAACATTTGCACTAGATTCATAATCAGCAGCGTAACCACTATTAAGTCTTCTTAACGTAGGAGTCTGCTGAATGAGATCAACAATTGAGGAGCTTTCTGTTGATTGAAGGGCTGTTGACGCAAGTTCGAGTAAATCAGCGTGATTGGCAAATAAGTTATTAGCGTCCGCAATCGAGTCAGAATCAATGTCCTCTTGTCCAACTTCAACTTCTCCATCTCCCTCAGAATGTAGTTGAATGACTGAATCGTCTGCATTTACGAAAAGTCCCAGTTCATTCCGCTCCTCTTCTTCTTCGTCGTCGTCATCGTCCTCTTCATCATCTTCTTCGACATCTTCTTCTTCGTTGTCTCTGTCTTCTTCGTTGTCTACATCTTCTTCCTCCACTTCCACTTCCACTTCCTCTTGATCCACTACTTCTTCATCCATTCTCTCCTCATTTTCTATATCTTCCAGTGAAGCACCTCCGTCTTCATAATTGTGATGAAAGCCAATATCATCTGATAACCGTGGCCGTCCATCACGAACCTGGTATGATACACCGTCAGAACTTTGTCTATAGGCTTTTGCGTAGTTCTGGTAGCTGGAGGAGTATGAATAGGCTTCTACCGGTGTATTTTGGTGGTACTGAAGAGAACTGTCATATTCATTACGAAGATGGCCAGGAAGTGCCGACGTTTCTTTATCTTCTTCTTCCCCCAAGTCACTATCTTCGTCTTCTTCTTTGTGTTCTTCTTCATCATCTTCTTGTTCTTTATCTATAAATTCATCAGTATCTTCGTCTTCTTCACCTAAGCCTTCATCCTGCTCGTCAGAATCATTATCTTCACTTACTTCGTCTCTTTGCTGGGGATAGAAGTAAGCATTGGATGAATCTATGAGAGACGGTTTACTTGGCCGGGTCTCGGGTTCTGATGATAGTATTTCGATCACATCGTCATCTTCATCGTCAATGGGCTCGCTATATGCAATATTTTGATTTTCATGCTCTTCATCTTCCTCCACATCATCCTCCTGTTCGACATCATCCTCCTCATCCTCTTCATCCTCTTCAACTTCTCCCTCCATTTCATCATAATCTTCCACTTCTTTTTCTACCTCCTTCGCGTCAAGAAGCTCCTTCAACTTGTTGAAGTTATCATCAAATACCATGTTCTTATACTTCAATCGCAACTTCTCTTCTTCGGCAGTCTTCTTAAACCTCACCAATTCATCATTCTGAAGCCTCATAGTGCTTTTGACCCGCATATTTAAGCTATCAATCCACGAAGCAACGTCTCCCGCGTCTTGGTCATGTCTCACTATCTTAGAGCCAACTTGGGCTGGTGAATCAGTTCGTGGCCGTTGGTAGTCACTCAAGTTGATGTCTATAGTGGAATTGTCTGCATCATTGCCATTGTCAGCCGAGTCCGAACGACTTTTTAGTAGGCGTTTGGCATTGAACGGCGACGGGAACTTCGATGTACCCATGTTAATGGCGAGATCTCAATTGTGTCGTTACGGTAGGACGATGAAGGGCTTCGATTGTTGGTTGCTGGTGCGTACGTCAGATTTTGGCTGTGAATCTGCAGAAGTTAAGACCCGTACACCGAGAATTCAACCCGTACACCGAATGTCTGACACCTGGACTTGGGGACCAGAAGACCAGGCCCAGGCGTCGGTGCCCACAACCTCGTCCTGGCAGCTATCGGAGTTTACAATGGCCTGAAACGCTTGTCCAGCCGCGTGGCCATGTGCCAACGGGAATTGACAGGTGGCTAAAAATAGGGAACTAAGTAAGCTTTCTACAGCATGAATATGAAATCGACCATCGGAAACGGAAACTTGCGCTGTAGATCAATGCAAGTGAAGGCTGACCAAACTAAAAATAATCCTTGCAAGCCCCAGCCGTGGGTGTTCGTGGTAAGGGCGATGGCACACTTCTAGTGTCGAAATAGCCGTAAGCACATGATACCGAGATCACAAAAGGTCTAGTAAAACATCTCAGATAATGACACCGCCATGTCAGACCCTTACAACCTACAGAGTTTAGCACAGGAGCTCATGCCCGAAACAGACTTGAGAATTTCACACCTCCTTCACCCCTCCAGAAGAATATTTTTACGAAATGCCATTTTCCCCGAATGCTACATAAGATGGTGGGCTCTAAAAAATATGGTCAGGCAAAATCTTTGCGATGAGCTTTGTTCAAAAAATAGTACACCAGAGAAGTGAAAAAAAAAAAAAAATTTGCACGACCTAATAAGGAAATAGTCACCGCCACTTTCCTGATTTACGAGGAATGTGCCAAAGACATTTAGAGGATGCGGATGAGAGGAGAGAAGACAGAGATGTGAGAGTCCAAGTAACAAAGAGAAGACATAAGTTGTAAGCGGGTCGCTTTCGGATCATTGGATGCCCCCAAAGTTGCAGATTTCATGTTGTACTATTGTTTTGGCAAAATATTATGAAATGAGGCCAATATCCGATGACAGCTTTGTCTAAAAATAGGTTTGGAGATAGTGTATCTTTTAGCCTTGGGGGAGATCTTTCTTGTTTAACGTTCCACGGGCAGTTTGAAGGCAAGGGCTACTATTTCTCATGTGAACGAACGATTTACACCAATGGTGCTTCAGATTTGCGCAACTTGGTCATGTAAATAGAATTTTCTGTTGTTTTTGTACTAAAGTATATTACCTGTTTAGAGTAATTGGAGTGAACACAATTTCCGCTGGTGTCTTTTTGGAGTATCTCCCTTTTTGTCTTGAATGTTTGGAAAATGCGCGTTCTATTGTTGGAAATAATGCAAAAGAAAAACTTGCATCAACTTACATTACTTATCATTTTCCGATTAGAGCACATCCCCAGGTTGTCTAATGGGGCCAAAACCGGCACAATGCCTGGTTCTACAGACATAGAAACGGAATCCAATCGCTCTCCGCCACCATAAATCAATTTCAATGTAAAGAATCCTACCGTCATCAATGGCTAACCGCCCCAAGAGCACCCCCCTGAAAGGGCACTAATTTCCGAGATCTTATTATTACCCAAAGAAAATAATCAGTAAAAGAAATTATTTTTTCGTGGGTACTTGAACTTTGCATGAGCACATTCCAGACCAGGCTGGTGGGTCAAGTTAAGGTTTCCTGACTTCTTCTCCCATTTTGCTCCTACGGGGTAATCAATGACTACAGGTGGATCATCAATTTCACGACACCATGTTTCATATATTTTCCTGATTTCTTTTTCCCAATCTTATTTGACCTCATCTCCAGGCTCTAAAATTTCACCTTTGTTCCCAAAATATCATTCTTTCGAAAAGTCTGCATCATGCAATGTATGATTTGGTAATTAATTTTTTTTTCTCTGGGACTCTTTCAGGGTAGGATTTTCTCAAAGCTGGCATTAATACCTGTTTGGTACAAATCCCCTGTATCCACAAAAGAAATTATTCCTGATGAGATGTCCTCCGATTGTATTTAAACTCCCCCATTCGCTCTGAAATTTGGATTGGATGGCTTCTAATTTTTTCTTTTTACATCATCTCATATCATAGTCATGACTGCCTCCTCTGAAATTGACCCTGAATCCCAACAACCAGTTGAATCTTACGAGCCAGCTAAACCAGTTGGAAGCTCTGTTTCTCCACTCAAAAACCATTTAATTGCCGCTCTTGGGGAATTCTTTGGTACCTTCATTTTCTTATGGACTGCCTTTATGATCGCTCAGATCGCTAACCAAGATCCAAATATCCCAACTGTTGGTTCTGACCCTCAACAATTGATCATGATTTCATTCGGTTTCGGTTTCGGAGTCATGGTTGGTGTTTTCATGTTCTTCAGAGTTTCAGGTGGTAACTTGAACCCAGCTGTTACTTTAACTTTAGTTATGTCCGGTGCTGTTCCTCCAATCAGAGGTGTCATCATGATGGTTTCTCAAATGATTGCTGGTATGGCTGCTGCTGGTGCCGTTAGTGCCATGACTCCCGGTCCAATTGCTTTCGCCAATGGTTTAGGTGGTGGATGCTCCAAATCTAGAGGGGTTTTCATTGAGGCCTTTGCTACTGCCATCTTATGTTTGACTGTCTTATTATTGGCCGTTGAAAAACACAGAGCTACCTTCATGGCTCCATTTGTCATTGGTATTGCCTTATTAGTTGGACATTTGATCTCCGTTTACTACACTGGTGCTGGTCTTAACCCTGCCAGATCTTTTGGTCCATGTGTGGCTGCTAGATCGTTCCCTAACTACCACTGGATCTACTGGGTGGGTCCATTCTTGGGTTCCGTTATTGCTTTCAGCATCTGGAAGACCTTGAAGGTGTTGAACTACGAAACCTGTAACCCAGGTCAAGATGCCGATGCTTGATCCACATGCATCAGATCCATGTCCACATGCTGATTCTTTAGATGTGACAGCAACAAACAAGTAAAAATCCTCCCCTTCTTTCCCCCCTTAGTATATATGCTAAATACCATTCCTTAATAATTAATATTCTTAATCTTACCTATTTTGTAGTATCTTTCGGATTTGCTTCGGTACTTGTTGCTTATGATGTATAACTTTTCTGTCGGATGCAGCTTTTTTAAGCGTATGCTGATCCACGCCCTACTTTGGTCTGTCCGCAGGGAAATATCTGCACCACGGGCAAAAAATTAATCCATTTGCATGGACCCGTGCGCTAACACCGTCCATTTGCATCGGCTCGCAGATTAGCTCGGGATGAGATCAAATGAGATGAGTGTACGGTTAATAAAAGATAGTTCTATGCTGCTGCAGCCTGATTTCGGACAAGCACAGCCATGACGTCGTTTGGATTGTACTTCAAGGATAAAAAACTACCGAAATCCTTAGAGTTTGACTTTTTGACGTTATTCTACAGACTTAAGAAGATCTAAGAAAAGTGTCGGACACTGCTTACAGGCTCATTACTTGGCATAACTGAATGTTTGGAGTGACGTTGCACTGTGTAATTGTGAAAGTTTCTAAATCCTATTACATAAAATCATAGAGGTGGTAATTTTGGGACACGGACGGTCTGGTCTAGCAATCAACACATGTTTGATATCATGATATGACAACATGAACTGCAATTGTCCCTCCATCGGGTGACTTCTCTCTTTAAATTCTTGATAGGGAATAGCGATTGATAGGTAAGCTGCGTACCCGTACACTCAGAGCTTCACCAAACCGGGTATCCTCCCCCATTGTAGGCTAATTTGTTTGGAGTCGTTTCGTCCAAGACTTTTATCACCCCCTCTGTGGCATGGTACAAAACCCTTTCCTTAAGTATAGCAGGTGAAACATCCATCGAAAATTCCGACTCTCTCTCAGGATACATACTCAAGTGGTAAGCAAGTAAACCAGCCACATGAGGTGTGGCCATTGATGTACCAGACATATTTGCAGTCTTTGTAGTAATGTAAGTAGATTCAATATCGTGTCCAGGTGCAAAAATAACGACACTAGGACCGTAATCAGAGAAACCAGCCTTGACGTTTCTGAAATCAATCGCAACAACACACAATGGAGACTTGGCTCTGGCAGGTGAAAGTGCACAAGCATCGGCATTATCATTGCCTGCCCCAACAGCTATATGAATACCATGATCGGTAGCGGCTTGAACGGCTGCATCGATAGCTTCCGAAACAAGGAAAGCAACAGACAAGTTCATTACAAAACCTTCGAACCCTTTTTTTCCTTTTCTTTAAGGTAATCGTTCACTTCAATCTCTATTCCTCCGATCACATTTGATATAGAAACATTCAGACCCACAGACGCACTAACCGCTTTGATATTCACTTTCTTGGCTACTCCAAGCGTCTTGGATCCTATGATGCCCGCAACTTGTGGTCCATGGCCAAGGGAGTCAATGTGCCAATGTGGATAAGTTAAAGCTGTGATCCACTAAGCTCTTCCTTTGAATTGCTCGTGAGTTGTTTTCACACCTGAATTGATAACGTAGGCAACCACACCTTCTCCTCCAGAAGTGTCATATGGGAATTCGTATTCTCGAGCTATATTTCTATGACTTATACTGGAGAGAGCCCAAGTTGAATCCTGTTGCACTGTAGCTTCTGTAAAGTTCCCGATTTGGTCCTTTTCAATAAAGTCAATAGGCGGATTTTCACGTAGAATGTCCAATTGAGTCGGCGTAAACATGGTCCCCCAAGGAGAAAGAGTCTACGTCTAAATCCTCAATGTGAACTTGTCTTACATCACTCGAAATTCCCCGTTTAAACACAACCACATATGGCTGTAAGCCCTCGAAAAAGTACTGAGACATCACCAAACAGTCTACGTCAATGAACACGTACAATAGCACCAAAAGTCGAGAAAGCATTGTGGCAGCCTTGAAAAGGTCCTTCATACGGAGAAGTATTATAAAGGCAACAGTTCTCTTTAAGAAAGATATTCTCGCTATAATTTAAGTTTTCGCCGTACGAAGTATATCGGTTGATAAGGATACGGCCCGGAGTGGACTAAAAAGGGTTAGGATTTAAACGTGGAGAACTCATCTGTTGGCATCGAAGTGCAAGTGCCTGGTCTAGTTCTGGATCAGATAGTTCAGCATAGTATCAGCTGACATTCCAGCACTATCAGCTGCTATTCTACTATTCAGAATTTACTTTCATTATTCCTTTCACTATCGCTCTAAGTTTAAGACGGGCGACAGCTTCGTTTGGCATCCCATGATGAACTCGCATTTTTGTTGGTTATGTCATTCCCTGCATGCTGCTGCAATTAAGGAAAAAATTGCCTGAATGGAGTAATTGCAATTTTTTGAAGTTACTGATAGAAGGTTTGAGAGTTTAATTAGTGTGCAAAGGTTTTTAAATTCTGCCGATATGACTCGAAACGGCCTTTTATCGAATGGTTTAGTTTCTGATCGCAGACTACAGTTGAGAAGAGCTTTTTTACAGTGTATTGGCTATGTAGAGGAGATAAAGGCTGCTTAGTCTGTGTATTGGCTCTGGTCTCCTAGTAGGTTTCGAAGATATTGTACAATGACTTGATTCGATTGAATCTACCGATATTATCGATTTCTCTCACCTGAAGATCCTTCAATATTTTCAATTCACTCTCCAACAACAACTCGTTCTCGTGACCCTTCACATCCTCTCGGTCACACTTCTCAAGCAAGATCTTATTATCCTGCTTGAAGCTTTGGATGTTGGTGAGGATTTCTCCCATACAAAACTTAAGAGAATTCACCAAGTAGCTGTACGAACTACTTGGCTTGTGCCGGAATAGGTAGAACGTTTTAGACGCAGCCCGGTCAGTACTACGAGGAATTTCCTGTATTTCCACAACATTGAGTTTGATAAGCTTGTAGATTTCGTTTCTTACCTGCTTTTCCTTGAGAAGCACCGAGTTGGAGAGGATTTTTTCATCCGCCAACTTCAATCTCTTCAAACATCTCAATACCCGTAATGATGCTCCTCCAAGGGTGGTTTTGATGACGGTTTCGTAGTTATATTCCTGAAGATACTTTACCACTTGGGTGTATGATACGGTGTATACACCAGGAGAGAGTTCTGTCAAAAATGGAATGTTGGTGGAAGAAGTGAGTAACTTGAGATGATGCTGGATTAGGGTAATCGAATGAGGGTCTGAGTTGTCTGTAGCCCCATCGAAGTCGATTTCTTGTTCGTCTACTTCTTCAATAGTGTCGTGGAAGATGTTGATGGCAGAATCTTCGGTTTTAATCTTTTTCATGGGTAAGTCATGATCGAGCTTGGCCACATTGACTCTTTTACTATTTGGTTTCAGGAAGTTGTGAGTTAAAATGGAATTACGTAAGTCTAACTCTTGAGGAAGATAACTTGCCAAATCTCGAATATTAAATGTGATTTTTTTATTATCAATCAATTCGTTTTCAAGAGATAAAACATACCCTCTCGCCTCTTCAGGGTCATTTATCAATCCGCTAATTTTCAAAAAAACCGGATTCAATGTTGGTGAATCTTTCTCTATAAGTTTTAAGCAGATCCCATAAACTTGCGCTGTCAATATCCCAATTCTTGACTTACATAAATCTTGTAAAGATTCATTTCTTAAATGCTTTTGGAATCTCTCCAAGTTGAATCGTAAAATTAGCTCTGGATTTAAATGTCTGATACCCTTTTCTGTCGAATATAAATCCTGAGGGCTGGTTCCCTTCGCTAGTAAATCTTTGAACTTTAGCTTAGTTACTTCTTTTACTTCATGCACTCGCTTGATTTCACTAGTAGTGGATGATCGTGGGGTTGCCTTCAAGGTGTCCTGGTATAACTTATTCCATAGATCATTGAGCGGACTGAGATTAAAGTCCTGAAGACGAGCTAACCATCCGTCATTGAATAACTTCATCAACAAATTTTGCTTTTGATACTTTTCTTCTTCATTTTCTACGTTCTGCAAGTAATCCTGGATCCTTAAATGTCCATTTTCAATGATATTTTGCACAATCTCGGCACTTTCTCTATCATACTCACCTTTGATGTAATTGATGATGTCTCCAGCATTCAACAAAACAAGGATTCCTGTCTCTTCAAACTGGTAAAAAACCTGCTTGTCTTCTTTCCAATACAACACACAGTTTAACTGAACCAAACTCACCAACGTCGTTTTCACCAACTTCGCCGGTATCTTCGATTTCTGGCTGATATCATGACATGTCAGTCTTCCGTACGAAATTAATGACAGAATGACTATGGCAGCAATGTTTCCAAGATGGTTTCTGGCAACGCTAGTGTACAAGTACGACGACGGCGACTGCGTCCGTGCCGTTTCGGGGACTTCTACACTCATGGCAGTGTGGTTGGTGACGGGATGAGATGAAGGTCGGGTGAACTCATCTGAAGTTTTTCAGCACCGAGATCAGATGCACGGGTGCGAAAGTATAGAGATGTACGGAGGTTATACACCGGGTGTACGAAAGCTTCGATCACTGAACAGGATTTAGAAGACGAGGCTGAATAGATACATCATGATTTAAGTAGTGGAGAAATTCACTACTTTAAGGAGTTGTGGGATTTTTTGAAAATGGTGTCCTACATCATAGGACATTCTAGCAATACTGCACCCTAAGCAGATCTCAGACGTACTGCTTGGTTCTTGGTTTTAGATCTGAGGTGATAATGTCCTTCATACTAAGAAATATGTCGTTTACTATGCCATTATCATTAACTGACACTTCCTTCGGCCGCCGATATACCTTGTACAAAACTTGGTGTACGGATGTTTACTTGAAATATGTGCCTGTTTTAGTGAATCATTTTTCATATTCATCACCCCACGCTTCCTCCACCGATGTCCGTCAAAAGCCTTTTAAAGCAGGCTAGGAGCTCTCTAGAGGCCAGTGACCCCGAGTCCTGTCTTGAATATGTGGACGAAATACTAAAAACGGACAAGGATAACTACTTTGCCTACGTCTTCAAAGGGAAAGCACTCCAATCATTGGACAAGGTAGACAAGTCAATTGATGCTTACGAAAAGGCTACTAGTATTAATCCTGAGGAAATGTTGGCGTGGAAAGGTTTGATCAAGGCTTTAGAACAAACAGATAACTATGAGGCTTATTTTGATGTTTTAGCCAGGATCATTGACATGCAAGTAAACCAAGGAATTGGAATTGCTCCCACGTTAAAGGACCTACAGAGCTTTCTTGAAGGGCATTTTTACAAAACCAATTATGAATTGCATGTCTGCTATTTAAAATCAATTCTTCCTGGTACTGTTCTAGGGGATCTGATAGGAACTAGCTTGGGACTTCCAGAAGATAATGTCAAGCGGTTGATAGACCTTGTAAGGACCTATGAGAACGACTTAGTAAGAAAGGCTACTGCAAAGGTAAGAATGACACTACCTAAGACGCTCAACCAGCAACAACTTAATAAATTGAACCAAAGCTCGTGGGAGATAAGGAAGAAGTCGGAATTGGAGTCTTTTTACCGATTCTTTCTAAACATTTGTAATGACGATACCTTACGGAAAAAGTACGAGAAGGAATACCTCAAATACAAATACGACTTACTAGCAATAGCACCAGTCAAAGAGCCATTACAACACGAAATTTTCCAAATGGTTGAGGGCATGGTTTTTGTCAAGAGTCACTGTCTTCTTGCCTGGCAAATCTACTTTGATTGGATTGATCTCAAACAGCTTTCGGAGTTGCTGTTAGCCATCGTGACAGACTTCTTGGAGATTTTCAAGAATGAAGGATTAAGTTTGTTGTTGTATGCATATGCCATGAGTGACATCTCTCCCTTCAACAAGGAGGAGTTCACCAAGAAAATCAACTATGCTGAAGTTGGGAAGTCCAATCGAAGAAACAAGAGAAGGAACAGAAAAGCAAAGAAGCAGAAAGAGAAACAGGCTACCGACGATGTAGCAGCCATATCATCCGACACCAATAATGAAGATGAGTTACTTGACAAAGTAGATGACGACGATGATGACGTTGGTGATGATAAGGGGAAAGTGCAGAGTCTTTCTCCATCCGAAGCATTACAGTTGATGATCACCGGCTATGACAAATGCAAAGACTCAGCTCTTGGGAACAGAATTATATGTGCGTATTACATCCACCTTCGGGAATATTCTGAAGGTTCCGTTCGCTGCAGAGAAGCTATCAGTTTGTTAGCGAAGCTCAAGAATTCTCACGGCATTGATTTGGCCAACACCAAGGAAGATTTTATTTGTTCGTTGGCTATAACTTATACCTACTTCGAAGCACCAAAGAACTTCCCTAGGGCATTGCAGTTGTACGATAGCATTCTTGCACTCAATCCTGATAACGTTAAGGCCAAGATCGGGAAAGCGTTGATTCTAATGGAACGGAACGATTGGCAAATAGCCACGAAATTATTTCAAGAAGTAAATGACTCCAATCCGGAGGATGTTGAAGCTGCGCTGGAGTTGGGTTGGTGTAAGGTTTTGACGGGTGATGTAATCGAAGGTAGAAATACGTTAGTACGGGTATTGGACAAACTTACTGGCTTCGACCTGATAAGTGCTGATAGAAGGGCGGTCATCAGATGGAGAATTGCCCAGAGTTATATTCTGGTTACAGGCGACGCTAATGATATCAACGTAGCCTATCAGTATTTAATTGATTCCTTGAAAGACTCCAAGAACCATGCTCCTTCGTATACTTCCTTAGGAATTCTTTACCAGGACTACTATAACGACAAAGCTCGAGGCCAGAAGTGTTTCTATAAAGCATTTGAGCTTGATGCTGCAGAGATAATTGCTGCAAAGTACTTGGTCGAAGAGTCTACTGCTCATAATGAATGGGACGTTGCAGAGTTGCTATGTGAAAGAGTTGTCTCCACGGAAAAATCCCGTAGAAAGCTCTTTTCTGATGATGTTAAGGATAAGTCATGGCCATTCAGAGTGTTGGGATGCTCCGCTCTTAACAAGCAGGGAGATGCCAAAGCAGTTGAATGGTTTCAAAGTGCATTGAGAATGAAAAGTATGGATGTGGAGTGCTGGATCGGTCTTGGAGAAGCCTATTTCAATTGTGGTAGACTTGATGCTGCTGCCAAAGTATTTACCCATGTGTTAACCATTGATGAAGGATTGTGGGTGGTGCAATACATGTTAGGTAAAGCTAATTGTGAAATGGGGGAATTTGTCGAAGGATTGGAGATTCTTGAGAAGGCTCTTGAACTTCAACCCAACGAAGAGTGCATTCTTATGGCTCTTTATGAAAATTATTTGCATTATACCCAAAGTTTGGTGCTTCAAGGATTCTTGGGAAGAGCCCTGGAAAATATTGTAAAGTCGATAACAACGATTTCTTTGGCTGCAAAAATTAACCACCAGTCGCAGAATTTATGGAAAGTTTTGGGTGACTGCTTACGTTATTTTATCGATTTACAGGATAATTTGACTTCGTTGCCTATGGATAAACTCTATGAAATTTTTTCCATGGTGGCTGCTGAATATGAAGGTATTAGCTTCCATAAAGCAGCTGCATTGTTTGAAGGAACTCAATACACTGAGAGTATCAGCATGCTCATTATACTTGCTGGTCATACAGCAGTAGAAATCCTCCCTAGAAAGAGTAACAGATACTTACGTTCCGTCACCCTCTACAACTTGGGGTTGGCATACTTGGAGTCCTACAATGCTTGCGATAAAGAAGCCTACCGAGCTGAGGCAATCAAAAGCCTCAAAAAGGCTATTCAACTCGAGCAGAATAACGTAGCTTACTGGACAGCCCTCGGTAATGCTTTCGTTTCGTTCAATCCCCAAGTTTCCCAGCATTGCTTCATCAAGGCTACAACTCTAGATAGTAGAGATGGAGACATCTGGACCAATATTGCTGCATTATACCTTCGATATGGCGATGCTGATTTGGCAATGGAGGCCTTCTTGCGGTCTCAGTCGCTTTCTCCCCAGAAGCCACAGGCATGGATTGGACATGCTTTAACAGCACAGGCCAAGAATGAAGACGTCCATGCTGCTAATTTGTTCACTCATGCGTATATATTGTCCAATGGGAGATCCCCTTTAGCCCAGTTGTTGTATGGGTTGTCTATCATCGACAAGAGAGTTAAAATTCCAGGAAGTGATCCGAGAAACATCGAAGCAGCCCAGGAGTTTAGTATTGCCAATTACGCCATGCAGAAGTACTTAAAATCACAACCCCAAGACGTTTTAGGCTTGAAGCTTGCGTTGACTATCAGCGAACGTTGTCGATTGTTTGATTACGCTGCTGTGATCGGAGAGAAGTTGTGTGAAATATTGGAAGCCGACTATGAGAAGGGCGAGAGTGAATCACAATTAATCGAGTTTGCTGTATCAAAAACTCAACTATCACGTATCTATTTGGGTAACTCTTCTTACGATAAGGCCATTGAAAATGCTCAAATGACACTTGACATTTTAGAAGGAGAACCGGAAGAGAGTGATACTATCAAAGCTTCTGTGTTATCTTCCCGAATCGTTATAGTTCTTTCGTTCTTTTTCAATGACCAATTCGATGAAGCACTAGACGAATTGAAAATCATCTTGGGCCACCATAACTCGACCAGATTAATTACTCTTACAGCCCAGATTTTGCACGCTTATGGCTCCGAAGACACCAAACAGGCAGCTTTAGACCAACTTTTCGGCTACATCGAAGAATCTGGCTCTTCGTTGCCGGTTGTGTTGATGCTAGGAGCCATTTCCGTCGTTGATAACTTGGAAGAGTACCTTGCTCCAGTGAAGGAAGAACTATTGGGTCTCCCATTAACTGAACTTATCAACGACTCATTCAAAACTGTGCCTAAACTTCTTAATGAAATCAACAAACGAATGGATGGGGTCGAGGGCAGAATCTGGCAGAAGGCTGCTTTGCTCTTTCCGCAAGACTACAATATATGGAAGCAGCTTAACAGTCATATGGCCCTTACAGTGGCGAGTTTAAACGAAAACAAACAGCCAGCATCCGAATTGGCTGAAGCATACGTTGCTTACAACCGTGTACGTGAACTACAACGGGCATTGCTTCTCTGTCCAAATAGTAAGAATGCGATAGAGGCTATGAAGATTTTGCAGCAACAGCAAAGAGAATAGAAAATCTAATTTCTCATAAATTTCTAGAGTTATAGATAAGATTATTAAAGATCAACTAATGTTTGCCTTGGTACCGTAAAATTCGTTCTTGAATGACCTTTGAAGTAACCCTATAACTAATGGTGGTAGATAAAACTCGTGCTTCAATAAATTAACAATCTATACCCCCAGTTTGAGCAGACATAAGTGCTCAATCACACATCAAATTTGGGTTGAGCACAGCCAAAGTAGTCAATTAGTAGATCCGTAGGATTGAAACAGCATGGAAACATCCCCCAACCAAAATTGTCTCTGACAAGTTATCAATACACCCGTGCACCATTATTACATCCGTACCCCTCCGATTAGGGCGATAGCGCAGATGACACAAATCACACGCATAAACAGATAATCAGTCACTTTTTGTAGCCATCACACATTTCTTCCTGTTCATCACTTTTCTTATCCCATTTGTCATTTGAGTCATATTGGTACTTCTTACGACTCGTGATACCATTCCAGACGTTTCGCGCGGTTGCCGATTGATTAATTTTCTGTCTACGCGGCGCCACTGTTAATACATTTGCTCCCTAACATTTAGGACGTGGATCAAATGGTGTCGCCTCATGCTCATGACACATATGACAGGATGGATCCGTATGTAAGGAAGCAGAATGCCAAGTTGGTGCAGGTGATTCAGAATTTCTTCACCAAATCGGTGCAAATAGTACTACAGGCCCGACTGCTTAGTGATCTAAGATATGATAAGGATGATATAGGTGTCAAGATTAACAAATGGTTCAACATTCATATGGAAAGCAATAGCGATGTGGTAAAAGATGAAATCAAACTATGGAAAACATTATCCGACATAACTCAAGTGCCGCCTATGATCATAGAAACTTATATAGACCTCCGTCAGATCAATGCTCGAGAGACAGTCTTACTTAAAGATGAAAACGACCATCCGTGGACAGTGACAAAAGGCGGAGGTAAGAAGCATGAAGTGGTTTTGGAACGGTGGTTAATCGAATTTGATCGTAACGATGTTTCTGGCTCAATCATTGATGAACTACCACTTATATATAAACAGGCTATCATTTTGTTCAGAAGCTTGTACGGTTTCACCCGTTTAATGCCAGCATTTAAGTTGAAAAAGCTTATGAACCATTCCAAAACTAAGAAGCTTCCATTAGGAAACAAGATTCTTGATGGAAAAAAACCAATTAGTTCTAAAGGAAGAATCGGTTTATCAAAACCCATTATTCCCCATCAAATGTTAACCACCGAATCTCATTTAACTCAAAGGAATTTCGCACCGATACAAACAACTTTGGGCACTTTAAAAGTGTCTGTAGCCTACAGAAATCATTATCAATTCGAAGTGAGCGATAATGAAGAGTTATTATCAAACCATTTTATTAACATGGATTCAATCCAACAAGAAACAGAACAAGAACAAGAACATGAACAAGGTCCAAATACTGTTCAAGTTCATGAAGAACAACATCATCATCCTCAACAAGATCCTGGGCAGCATGCACACCCTGAGCAAGGCACTGACTCCATCTCCGAGATCGATCACGAAAAGTTTCATGGAGACATGTACCACCCTGATGACGATTTGGAAAAGTCTACTACTCGTAGCTTCAATGCAGCATCTATGTCAGTATCTCCCTTTTCCTCCAAGCATTCCAACTCTCCCCCTGGTGTGTCGGTCACAGCACCAAAGAAAATTACTGTCCCTCATTACAGTGCCCAAAGGCCATCTATTCAACCTTTCAAGATCGGCTCTATTAGTAATTCTCCACCTAACATCGCTGGAAGCTTCGGTGCTTCGTCATTGGAAAGAAGGATTTCCATTACAAGTAACAAGTCTGCTTCTAACGCTTCCTTGGCAGCAATGTTAAGAAACCCACGAAGCAGTACTTCTTCTGCCACCACCAGCAATATACCTATTGCCAACAGTAGCAACACTCAGCATCAATCATCATTTCCAAGGTCAGTGTCTTCATCTCACGGACAACATGATGACAATAATCCTTTCTCAAACCCCGACACGCCCAGATTCTCTTCATCATTTGGGTCCCGGGCCAGTAGAAGATACAGTAACACATCAATGAGACACAATTCTTCAGTGCAAGACACTATTCCTAATAGATCGAGTTTGGGATCGCTGGTGGGTCTGACATCATCGGGAATACCATTGAGTGGGTTGTACATCGATGATGACATAAGTGATTTTGTAAGGATGATTGATAGTAAGTCGGATCTTAGATTCTCCAGTTACGCTCACGGAAGTCCCAACATGGGTAATAGTAACGTCAATCACAGTGAGTCGAAACTATTATCGAACTCATCACGTCAAGGATCTTATAGTCAGTTGGACGTGTTGAATAAATTCCAATTGTTGAAGAACCAACATCAACAATTAGGTGATAGTGTTAGTGCAAGCTTGATCTTACAGCATAATAAAACTTCCAGCGGTGTCAACAGTAGACCATCTAGCCGCAAGTCTTCCCATTCCAACTATTCATCTCCGTCGTTACCACCGGGATCCTATGATAAGCATATGCCTTCTATCAACTCTAGATTGAAAGAGGCCACTCCAGGTTCGGAAAGTGGAAGTGTTGTTAGTAGCCAGAACAACCTTGATGTTGATACTTACAGTAACAAATCTGCGTCTTCAAGACAGAATAGTTTCCATTCGAATACGCTAAAGACTTCTAATAAAAAGTTTGCTACACCGGTTATTTCAACTACTACAGTTCATGCCACTCAGGATAATTCAAATGAACCAACCGATGATTCCAAGAAGTCTACTAAGGAGAGTGCTGGAGTAACCGGCTTATCCACAACACCATCGACGTATCTGAACAAGAAGCATATTTATTATGAAAATGTCTTTGACGACGACGATGATGACGGAGAGGATTACTTTTTGTCACATACCAAGAAAAACAGCAATAGTGATACCGGTAAGGATGCCAAAGAGGCTAATAGAAAGAAGCAGGCATCATCATCATCTAGAGATGTCGAAAGCGGCGAGGATGAGGATGATGATTTGCTATTCACCATGAGTGACATGAACCTTACAAAGCAGTAGAGAGATTAGGAGATGGTAATATGGAGAGAAAACTGGGGATTCGTGCCAGTAATAGAGAAGCGCTTACGGATAGACATACTTATCCCCATTTTTCAATACGGTTCAGTATTTTTTTTTCAACATTTTCGAATATTTATTGGTAAATAGTCTATAAGAGCATATTTAATATTTACTTACGTTGCTGTATCGACTCATCCGTTTTCTGCATATTCCTAGAACCACTAAAGGGTCGATTCTTCAATTAGCTTCGTTACGAGCTTCATCATTTCAATAACCTTTTCTTCTTGGTACTTTCTACCAACCATTTGCAATGCTACAGCACCTCCATGGGATTCCTCTGGGTTGTAATCGCTCCACACCTTCTCGTCTGTAGAAGTATAGAAGGCGTCAGGCTTTGGGTCTACAGGATCTAAGTCCTTGTCAGCTCTGGTCACCGGAAAGACCCCAACTGCATAGTCGAGGAGATTGAACGGAGAGGTGTAGCCCACATAATCATGGAATTTACCATTCGGACTACCCGGGAAGGGAGTAGCCGGCATAATGATAGCATCGATTGGTTTCCCATTCTTTGTCTTCTTACAAGTTGCATTCCAACGCTCGAGATAGTCTTTGATGAGGGTGGTTCTTTCGGAATGTAATTTCCATAATTCAGACACAGACATCTCCGGAGTAGTACCGTACATACTCATATAAGGAAAGAAAGGCTCGCCGGTTTTCTCGGTCTCTCTTTTGACATGAATACCTCCATCACTGATGAAGAACTGGGTGATGATTTGAGATAATCGCAAGTGGTGAGTAGGTTCCCATTCGATGACTTCATGTCCGTTTTTTATAAGTAAATCCTTCACCAAATTAACTCCTCTTCTAATAGGTGGAGTAGGACGAACTTGAAAGTCATCTACAAGGATAGCGAAGTTTAACGGAGAGCTGAACTGCACCGGTCTCCAGGGAATTTCATTGACTTTGGGGTCATGAAGCCACGGCTCCTGGTCGATGATTGTTTTACAATAGAACTCCAAAGCATTAAGCGATCCACTAAGCGGTCCATTGACACTATTGACGGATTCTAGACCAGGTAATCCAGACCGAGACCCGTAAGTGGGGAACCTTCCGAAAGTAGGTCTAAGAGTGTACAAGTTGGTGAATGAGGCCGGAATACGAAGACTACCGCCAATATCCGATCCGACCCCCAAAGGGGACCCTTTCAAGCTAATTAAAGCAACTTCTCCCCCCGAGGAGCCTCCAGCACTCAAGTTTCTATTGAGAGGATTGGTGGTGTTACCGTAGATGTGGTTGGTTGTTTCTGGCATCATCATGGCCACAGGAACGTTGGTTTTCACATAGAAAACGGCCCCCAATTCCCGGAGAATCTTGACAATAGTAGCATCTTCGTCAAACTGAGGAGGATTATAACAGAAATTCACAATTCCTACAGTAGTGGGCTGGCCCTTGATGTTGAGGTTATCTTTCAAGGATACTGGTAGACCATGTAACGGACCTTTAACATCGTTGTTCTGTTTCTGGTACTCGTCGAGCTCAAGTGCCTGTTGTAGGCATTCATCAAAGAACACTTCCGATAAGCAATTAGTCAACTGATGGGCTACAGAAGCACGGTGACAGAACGCCGAAGCCACTTGGAAAGCAGTCCATTTTTTCCCCTTGATGTTGGAAATGATGTCAGGTGCTTCTGTTTCGGTGATTTCTATCTCTTCTTCGGACAAATAACCAGATTTGTTGATCCAGTTGGTGACATCATTGACGTCTTGTGATGGTAAATCGCAGTCAGGAATCAACCATTTGGTTTTGAACTTGGCGTCTCGTTCCTTTACCTTTCTTTCGGCAATAGCTTTGTACGTAGGACTGGCCTTAGTCATGGTTTGTGGGCTATAACGACGGCTGCTTTGGCTGGACGGAATTAGTCTTGTTATATACTTTCCTGATATGGAACTTCCCTTCTGAGATCTTGCGCGCACTTCTTATCGGCGATCACTGATATGCGGAGGAAGCTTGAAGCGTATATAAGCCAATGGAAGTCGCCCCGCGTCACAGGGACAGGACAATCACACGGACTCTATGAGAATGAGGTGAATGCTTTTGAAGGGAATCGAGTTCCTACAGACTAATACCGGTTGTCGGGATTGAAATAGGCGGCCCGGTGTACGGGTTTCGCTATGCCCTTATCTTTGACATATGTCAAAGGTGTCAACCTGGAAGTCTTAGGACAGGAAGAGGAAAGGTGTAGGTACAAGTCCAGGCATACCCTAGAGAGATTCAGATACTCATACCCATTATTTTGTTCAACTCTTAGAGTTTACTTTGGTCTGAACAACATAAAATACAGCACTAGCTGCTATCTCATCTTGCAACCATCAATATCGTAAGCATTCCTATTGGAAGGCGTATGCTTATCTTATCCCCGTGTAGACTTCGCCTAGTCCTTATCTGGGGGACACGGAAGGCCACATCCTCTTCTCATCCTCGAGATAATCATATAAATACCCTCGAAATCGCTCCAGGTCACAGGGACAAATTGTGTTTGGTGAGATTCGACTTCTGCTTGCGTTATCGCCCTTTCGGCTCCGCTTCCGCTTTCCGTTAATGTTTCCCTTATCGCCTGCTGACTTTGTCCGAGATCATTCCACTTCGTCTTACTTTTCCACTTAATTCTCTCTCGTTGCCGGACTTCGTTGTCCTCAGCAGCCGTATCGACAGTATGATACAAAGATGACGAACAAAAAATTTTTTTTTCAAGCTTCCTATTGTTAAGTTTTTACTGATAAGCATCTTGCATGTTACTTGCCCCGTAACCATATATATATTTCTGATCGGCCTCACTTTTCAACTTTGTTCGATGCTTCACCTATAATGGCATTTTTGAGTAAAGCAAAGTTGATCGTTTGGGGGAAAACCCCCGATGACCCCAAGGAAGCTAAGTTGCTTGTCAAGATCGATTGGTTCATCCTCTCATTCTCGTGCTTGTTGTATTGGGTGAACTACCTCGACCGGTTGAATGTCTCCAACGCCTATGTGTCGGGAATGAAGGAGGAATTGAATATGGTTGGTAATCAGTTTAATGTCATCAACACCTGCTTCAGTGTTGGCTATATCGTTTTTTTGGTGCCTCATAACTTGATTTTGTTGAAAGTCAAGCCAAAGTACTGGTTGAGTTTCTGTGGGTTGGCCTGGGGCCTCTTGACGCTAGGAATCTACAGGGTCACAAGCTACAAGCAGATTTGCGTGATTCGCTTCTTCCAGGCCGGGTTTGAGGCCAGCACCTTCTGCGGGATCCATTTGGTGTTGTCAATGTGGTATAAGGAGGAAGAACTAGCTTTAAAGACGGCGTGCTTCACTTCGTCTGGTTTAGTGGGTAACATTTTCTCCAGTATGTTGCAGGGTGCCATTTACCTGAATATGGATGGTAAAAATGGATTATCTGGCTGGAGATGGTTGTTTATCATTGATTTCATCATCACTGTTCCCATTATCACCTATGGGTTCTTTTTCTTCCCCCACATCAACGATGCCAAGTCACTCTGTTTCTCCGAAGAAGAGATGAATATGGCCCGGGCTCGGTTGCCTCCCCGCCCGCAAACAAAGTTCGACTGGTCGGTGGTGAAGCGAGTGGTAGGTAGATGGCACTGGTGGCTCTTTTCCTTCCTCTGGGTACTTGGTGGAGAAAACGAATCTTATGCAACCAACGCTCTCTTTGCACTTTGGCTCAAGTACTACGGCTACACCATCCCGCAGAGAAACCACTATCCTATGGCCATCTACGCTGTGGGGATCGTAGCCACCATCGGGTCAGCCTTTTACATCGACTTCACTGGGGCCCGGTACCATTGGAGAGTCGGTGTGATTATTGCAGTGATGATGGTGCTATCAACGATCTTGCTCTTGGCCAAACCCTACAGCGCCAGCGTGATGTTTGCGGCCCAGTACTTAGGAGGATTTGCTTATGCTGGACAAACAGCATTCTTCTCGTGGGCCAGTGTGGTATGTGCTAATGATCTTGAAGAGAGAGCGGTGGTGTTGGCGTCGATGAATATGTTCAGTAATGCTGTCAACGCCTGGTGGTCCATTTTGTTCTACGGTGCAGATACGGCGCCGGCATTCTCTAAGGGTGGATATGCCATGCTTGCAACTGCCATCGCCAGTGGTGGGGTTTGCGCCGCAATCAGATTCTTACAGACTAGAGACGATAGGAAGCCGGTGCCAGCGGACGATGAGAGTTCTTTCGAGCCCTCGACCTCCAAGGATATGGCTGTTGTCGAGGTGGAATCGACCCCCAGCGAGTAGTATATAATATACAGCTTACAAATACAGTTCCAAGAAGTAGTGATATAGTTGACGAATACAGTACCAAGAGTGAAAACAATCCACAGCGAGTAATGCATTTTGCAGCTAAATGGAAGTCTCGCAGCTAAAATACATGCGGCCTACGCAGCCAAACTGGCTGTCGGAGAAGATTTTCCGAATCCGGCACGGCCTCGCTCTCGGCGAAAAGAAGCATACATTTACGTCATTTCGACTCGGCCTCCGTCTGCTTCATTGGTTTATGTTCGTACCTCCGAGAAGACCCGTACCGCTATTACCATTTAGCCCGTGCACCAAAAAAGAAACGTGCAGCGGTTGCATCATGTCACGTGAACATTTGCAACATCTTTATACCAGATTTTTCACTCCAATTTGCTGCTAGATTGGTAAGCAACCACAAGGTGTGGATTCTATTAAATTTGACCCATCTTTTCACAAATCCTCTCTTCAAATAACACATTCTTTTTGTTACTTGCCAACCAGAAACTTTGTTTGAACTCTAAGCAAAATGACCGCCGCCAACCCAATTCACATCTCCCAAGAGCAATTGGACCATTTGAATGATCAGTTGAAAGATCTCTCTCCCCAAGAGATCATCAGATGGGCCTATATTACGTTACCCAACTTATACCAAACAACCGCATTTGGTTTGACTGGATTGGTTACTATTGACATGATTTCTAAGCTAAATGAAGGTAAAAGTCATTCTATTGATCTTATCTTCCTTGATACTTTACACCATTTCCCCCAGACCTACGAGTTGGTGGATGCTATTCGTGCCAAGTACAATCCTAAAATTCATGTTTTCAAACCATTAGACTCGGAAGATGATACCGAATTTGCTTCCAAGTATGGTGAGCAGCTATGGGACACCAACGATTCATTTTACGATTTTTTGGTAAAAGTCGAGCCTTCTCAAAGAGCTTACAAGACTTTGGCAGTTAATGCCGTGTTGACTGGAAGAAGAAAGTCGCAAGGAGGAGCCCGTGGATCATTGCCAGTGATAGAAATCGAAGAAACTAGTGGAACAATTAAAATCAATCCTTTGTGTAACTGGGACTTCAAACAAGTTAAGCAGTACATTGATGAGAATCAGGTTCCATACAATGCGTTACTTGATATCGGATACAAGTCGGTTGGAGACTGGCATTCTACCGTTCCTGTGGCTGAAGGAGAAGATGAAAGAAGTGGTAGATGGAAGGGAAAGGCCAAAACGGAATGTGGAATTCACGAAACCAGTAAGTTTGCGCAATATTTGAAACAACATCAAAAGACTGAAAAGGTTACGGTATAAACAAACAAACAAACTTTCACATCATGTACGACTAATGACCAAAAAGCCACCCACGATGAACCCACGATTTCCCCGGGCCAAATAGGCAAAAGCCACCATCGTAGTTGTAAAAAAAAGAGTGCCACACAGATCTTATTATTTGCACATGAAGTCGATCTTCGGGCCTTTGACTCGGTAGGTCGATCTTCAGGCCTTTGACTCTGCATCTCGATCTTCATTAATTCATTTCATATATTTATTCATAGAATTTATTTATTCAAAACATATTACGTAGAAGCATTTGCATATAGTCATGATCTTGCTAGAGCCATTGTTATGTAGCATGGAGCCATAGTTTTTTTTTTTGCAGGGTGACGTGGAGAAGGCCGAGAACATGTTTCAGTTTAGTTGACTGTCATTTGGCAATTTTCTGCTTTTGCTGTTTATCCGAATGTGATTTTTTCCATAATTGCGCAAAAAATGCGCTCTGCACAGTTTTGAGATCAGCGAAAACCCTTGAATAACGCAATCCTCCAGAAGCTGTCCAGCCATCCAGTACCAATCATACCCTCTCCACGGCCGGCATGGGCACGGCTGGGGTGGCTCCTGCCAAGAATCACGTTCCGTTTGCCGTGGACCGTAACTTTATTGACAGAAAATTCCGTGCTGTCAAAAACGTCTGCGGAGGGGGTTTTTGTGTCACCAGCATCAAATTCCGAGAAGGCTAAACGGATGAATTTGGCTAGGCAAATGGCTGACAACCACGACGTAGAAAAGCTTAAAATATGTATGAACCCACACATCAGCTGGGGTTGTTGCATGGGAAAAGAAAATAATAAAATAAAAAAAAGAAAATAATAAAAACCGTTTTAGTTCTTCCGAAAGTATATAATCAGGCAAGTTTCAGCTGTGCTAGCAAAAAGCATTCAACCCGACTGTTACAGCCAGGAAACAGATACATATATTTATGGAAAAGGAACTTGTCTGACAGCCGGTGCCTCATGCTTCTTCAGGGTCTTTTTCTCTTTCACTCTTTCGTTGAGGAACACCGACCGCTAATAGTGTTCGCCTGCATCGCCCTGTTCCTCGGCTATAATTTGGTGGTATACCCCTTGTGGCTATCACCCGTCAGACGAATCCCGGGCCCGTATCTCCATCGAGTCACCAGCATCCCTGCATTAAATCGCCAGAGAACCTCCAGGTGGATCACCTACGTACATCGGCTCCACCAGATCTATGGCCCGGTGGTGGTGTTGACTCCAAACGAAATCAGTGTCAACGGCGATGCCAAGTTCATAAACGATATCTACGTCAAGAACTTCCCCAAGTCGTCCTACTATGCCAGCTTCAGTCACCATGGGTCGCCCAATATGTTCGGCACACTCGATAACGACGTCCACTTGTCGTATAAGCGTAACATTATGGGCTTGTACAGCAAAACAGCCATCTTCAACCCTGCCAACTCCACCAGACGTATGATCATCGAAAAGACTCGCAACTTGGTCAACGAAGTGCACCGCAGCTCGGTCACGGGCCAGCAGCCGGACCACATCAACGCCAGGAGCGAGTGGAATCCACACGGCAAGGGCCACAACTCCCGGCCGTGGTTTAACCTCGAGGGTAAAACCTGCAACTTGGGCATGGAAGTCTACTCATTATTTGGGTCCTTGGCCCTCGACATCATCTCTGCGTTCGAAGTCGGCAATGGAAATGGTACCGACTTGCTCTTGTGCCCGGAAAAGCGCTACATCCTCATGCTCCATCGTATGGTCTCGTCCATGGGGTTCTGGACTACATCATTACCCCGGTTGTACAACTGGGTGGCCGGCTCGGCTGTACTCCAGGCAGCGAAGATGATTGAAAACTGGCAGTTGGGCATCTACAGCCACGCAGAAGTCAACGCCCCCCACCGCAAACATGGGGAGAACCTCACTACGTTGGAGACGTTCAAGAAGAAGGGTTTCTTCGGGAAAAAGGCCTACTCCTTTTTGAGCGACAACATGTTCGCTGGCCACGAAACTACTGCTATCCAACTCACGTATCTATTTTACGAATTGTCGCGGCCTGTCAATGCAGGGGTACGTGAAACGTTGCATAACGAGCTCATTGCCACTTTCGGGGCCCCAAGATCTCGCGATGATATCTTGGAGAACCTTGAAGCCGTCGATAAGCTCCCCTTTCTCGAGGCACTTCTACAGGAAAACGCCCGTATCCATGCATCGGTACCGGGGGGGCAGCCTCGAGTCACCAACTGCAATTACCCTGTTACCCTTGAAAACGGTCAGGAGGTGGTCGTTCCAAAGGGAACCACCATCTCGTGCCAGCCGTACTCCATGCATCGGGTGGAAAAAATTTTTCCTAACCCCGAGGAGTTCATTCCCGAGCGATGGTTGCAACAGGGTCACGAAACGGAGGACCAGTTCAGGAAACGGATCAATTTGCAGCAAAAATATATGATGCCGTTCAGCAGGGGCATTCGCATGTGCTTAGGGATGCATTTGGCGATCATTGAAATGAAAATGGCCGTGGGAAACTTGTACTGGCACTACTACTCGAAGGTCAGCTCCGACTGGTGTGAGGTGGTGAACAAGGGTACTCCAATAAGGATGGACCACAACCAAGGCCAGGGTGGTACGGATGAGGACAAAATGGTGATGTTCGAGGCATATACAACGAGGCCATTCAATGACGAATGCTGGTTGGAGTTCTACGAGTACGAGTAGATCTCAGTTAAAGTTGACCAAAGTTGACCAAAGTTGACCAACTAAACCCAGGGTAGAACAAAAGTAGACCAAGCTGCAATTAATAGTAGACAATCTACAACCAAAAGTATACAATCTACAACCAAAAGTAGACAATCTGCAACAGTAGGTCATGCTAAAAGCAAAAGTAGACCAACTACACCAAAAGTAATTGTTAGAATTCAGGTAGTTCCATAACTAATACATATTCACTATTGTACAGTTCCGGACGCAACTCACACAGGCCATGGAAACGTATGGGTAACTGCATATCCATTCCGTAGAACGTAGTTCATGTGTGTCTGAATCCAATGACGATAGCCTAAGGTTTATGGTCTAAAAATGGCATCTCGACAAAAACAATCGGTTGCACAAAATCACAACAGGGTCCTGGTTCTGATCTATCATTTTGCATTCCATCTGAGCAACACCTCCTTCAGCACCGGAGTAACATCTACCAGTTGTTCGGTAATTATTCGCAAACATAAGCCTCGAGTGTGAGCCCATCATCGAAACAGATCACTTTATATCGTAGATTTTCTTATCAGTATCGGACATAGGACTTGTGTAGTTCCGAACTATTTTCCTGTTACGCTTGAAAGCAGGGATTATTTTCCTGTTTGTACATCAGACAGGTATTATTATCCTGCTAAACTTGGCAGCAGCGATTATTTTCCTGCTCGTACAGGTATTATTTTCCTGGTTATACGTTCCACGATTTTCTTTCTTTGACAGCCACTCACAAAAGGAAAAAAAATATCCGGTTATTCACGCTTGTCAAACCGGTCAGGCCGCATTATGGCACATTATCATATCCTGTCTCTACCACACCACCTCGTTTTGTTACTGACTCATACTACTCTTTTCTTCTAATCCCAGCATTGAATTTTTATTTATATACCTACTCGTTGACCCTTGATTTGATATCTTCCCTATCGACTTGCCACGTTCTCTCATGCTTCCGTTTGCAATTCCTTATCCTCCAGAACAGGACTTAGGGTTCTGGGGTATTCCTACTTCCACCATCGATTGGTGTGAGGAAAATTACGTTGTTTCCACCTACATTGCTGAGGCACTTAATACCACTACCAACTCCATATTTATTGCTCTTGCTGCATTCGCCATCTATCATGCATACCACAATCGTTTAGAACCGAGATTCATCTTCACCGCCTTTGGCTTTTTGCTTGTCGGTATTGGCTCCTGGTTGTTCCATATGACGTTGAAGTATCAATTCCAATTATTAGATGAACTACCAATGATTTATGCTACCTGCATTCCGTTCTGGTCCGTGTTTAGTGAATCCAAATCAGCTAAGGGCTCATTGCTCGTGGCTCTCGGGATTTTCTCCGCAGCAAATACTCTCACGGTGATTTATCTCTACGTCAAAGACCCAACACTCCATCAAGCGGCATACGGGATTCTTAATGCTGCAATTATTTTCAAATCTCACCTTCTTGCCAACAAATATGTTCGTGTAGAACAGGCTAGAAAGAACTTGCACCATACCATGATTTTTGGTATCTCCATATTCATACTCGGTTACTTCTTATGGAATTTGGACATTCACTTGTGTTCTGCAGTGAGAGCAAAGAGAAGAGACTGGGGGATTCCTTATGGTTTCATCTTGGAAGGCCATGGCTGGTGGCATATCTTCACTGGAACCGGGGTTTACTACTATCTTGTGTATTTGGAGTACTTGAATTGCTTCATCACTGGTACTCAAGAATTTTACGAGTTCAGATGGATGTTCGCTTTGCCTGTGGTGTGCTTGGTAGATGGACCGGGCTTAGAAAGATTCAAAAGTGTTCAAACCTTGAAAAAGGCAGATGAAGAGGACTCGAAGAAGAACATTTAGAAACAGGTTACTTCTGTTATAAAACAAACTATTATCATTATTATCAACACTCATTTATATTTAGAACCAAATTACAGCCTGTATAATTTCGCTATCTCTGTAGATTACTATCCGTTGAGGCCTATAACATTTGGAGAATCTCGGTGATGAACTTGTCGTTCCTAATCGTATCAGCATACTCATTCTCCACTAAGTCCTTCAATACTCTCACTGCCTCTTCTGATTCAACTTTACACTTCTTTGTGCCATCATCATAGCAGATCGATTTCCATTTCTTCAAAATTAACCTCAAGTTATCAATTCCTTCTTGAGTCTCTTCCTTAGAGCACTTCGATTTCTTATTCTGAACATACGGATCGTCATTTTCTTTATTATTCTGTAACTCCCCTGCTTTTCTCTTCGCCATATTTACTATCTTGCTGGGGAATTTCACCAATTCCGCCACGTGAATACCAAATGACTTATCAGAGATACCAGGCTCTACCTTATACATCAAAGTAATATCATCTTGCTTCTCATCTTCATCGTCCCCTCCGTTTTTCTCAATATGGGCCACCACATGCAAGTTGGCTACCTTATCATTGTACTTGCTTCCTAATTGGGTCAACTCATGGAAATGGGTTGCAAAAAGTGTGAAACATTTTTTGGCACTGATAAGATGCTCCAGGATTGACCATGCCAATCCGAACCCGTCATAGGTACTAGTACCACGGCCTAATTCGTCAATAATGATCAAAGAGTTATGAGTTGCGGTAGCCAAAATGGATGAAGTTTCTAACATTTCAATCATGAACGTAGAAAGCCCTTTTAATTGCGAATCACCAGCACCAACTCTCGATAAAATAGCATCAAATATGGGCATTTCTACCTGCCCTGCTGCTGCAGGAATGAAAGATCCAACTTGGTTCATCAATGCAATAACACCCGCTTGTCTAATGTATGTAGATTTACCTCCCATATTAGGTCCTGTGATAATGACAAATGGTTTTCCTATGGAGTCGTTGGCCATATGAATGTCATTGGCAATGAAATTGATGTCATCCTGAACCTCCAAAACAGGATGTCTGGCTTCTTCTAACTTCATTGTACGTTTTTGGAACGACTCGTCAGTAACAGAGCTACTCAACGGGTGTAAAACCGGCTTGGCGTATGGAATAGGTGCAAATATAGCTACGTTGGCAAAACTGGCGAGAACATCAATATGAGCCAAAGTTAATGATAATTGAATAAAAACCAGATTGTAAGTCAAAGTAATTGATAAGATTTCCTTAATTAAATCTTTCTGTTTACTATTATATTCACTCGATAAATCCTGGAATGTGGTTGATAATGATCTTAATTCCTTGGTGGTGAAGAAAACACCTGCTTTGACAGTCTGCAATTCGATATAGCGATTTGCTGTGTTTCTTAACACCGACGAATCGTTTCTGGTTACTCTGAAACACCAGCCATGTTGTGGATGTTTTTCTAACTTCAACTTCTTCTCAATATCCATGCCTAAATCTTCACTTACCGAAACGTGAATTTCCTTGATTTCATCTAGTGTTGCTTGCACCTTGTCGTTGATTGCAATCAAAGATTCATCGAATTCTGGTTTGATGTTGAAATCATTATGTAAAATATCATGGGCTGATCCGGATTCCAAGGGAGTTAAATCAATAGTAGTTTCTACCAACTCCTGATACTTGATCAAACTTTCGTAACTTTTTTGAACTGGTTCTAACCAAAGTTTGGAAATTAGTTCACCGACTCTATTGTTGCCAGAATCTTTCAAATCATCACATGCCATACTCAACATATTGATCAAATCAGGCATAGTCTTGACTAATTGATACAATCTTACTACATCTTCTAATTTTTTGTTTTCATTAGCGATGAATCTTTTGGTAGCACTTGAGATCTTTTTCATCAACCGTTTGATATCGGGAACTTGTGACAACCAATCCTGAGTGATAAAAACCCTTAAATTAGTATCTTCAATCATATGGCTCACCAAATCTTGCCTCTCTTCGATTTGTTTTAAATCAGTCAAAGGTTGCTTCAACCATTGGGAAAGTAATCTCGATCCGGAAGCGATCTTACAGTGGTTAAGGAGTTCATATATCGAAGAAACTGAGTTGGATTTAATCAATGATGAGGGCGCTGAGGCACTGGTGGGGTTTGCGGGGAAGATGTTAAGTGCTTTCATTGTTGAGGAGTCTAGCTTCATATAGGCTGACAAGTTATACTTGTCAATAGTGAAAGAGCCAGAGGTAGCACTATCTCCACCCAAAATGTCTAGGTATGCAATCAAAGCATTACAACACGACAACGATAAGGAATAATCCGTGGTGTTAATACCTTTAGATGCAAGGATAAGCTCAATGGTGTTGTTTAAGTCATCACCCGTTCCATCATTACTATCTGATACCACAATTTTCGACAAGTCCTGTTCGATGTCTTTATGGGTAAATAATGAACTTTTCACCGTACCAATGACAATATTTCCAATTTTGTTCAACACCTGGTACAATTTAATGACTTCTCCGTTTGATTCATCTTGCGGATCATAGGTTGAAGGTATGATAACCTCTTTCACACCTAACTGTAAGCACAAACTTTCCAAATTCGAGAACAAATCATTATCTTCGAATTCACTCACTTGGATAGTTTGGTTCAGCAAGTCCACGAGACACACCCCAATTTTTTTCGTGTTGGCATTGGAGGTAAACTTTACACTAGCAATCACAGGGGACGAGCCATCGGAAAACATGTTTTCAAGATTCACACCATACTCATTGGCCAAGCTCTCTAGGTTACCTGGCGTAGCAGATATTATCAATTGGAAGGTTTTGTTGTTGTAGATTTCCACCTTGAAATTCTTTTCAATGAGACAAAATTTCAACACGTTATTCAAGAAGACTTGGGGAGAAATAGTGACATAGCGATACTGTTGCGACAGGTTTGTCTTGATAACAGACTGGGTTTTGTAGATGTTGTCGGCAATCAAATCAGCATCGTCTCCTAGAATAGTGAAGTAGTCTTTATTATTATGATCTATGACGCGGATGGTATTGGCGTCTTTAGCTGGCAAGTTGGAGAACTTACGGAAATACAGCCTCTCATCCACGTTATCCGAGAACTTTAGGTCCGGTCTACTACTTGACATTGCAGGTGACTAGGATTCAAGAGAAGAAGAAGAAGTAGTAGAAGAAGAAAGAACAGCAGAAAGGAACGAATTTGAATATTTTGGTGACGCGTAAGTTAGCGTGGAAAATAATATTTTTTTGACTGCAGACAGCTTCCTTGAACGTGCATGCACACCCGTACATCTTTGCATCCACATCCGTACATCTTTGCATCCAGCCGTATCATCAAGGGAGCACTTATATTGAAAAGTCTGTGATGGGTTGCGTACACTAATCTCTTTTGCATTTTCATCGAGCATATACCAGTATAGAGGTATATTTCGGATTAATAATCGCAAAAAGATAGACGGTTGCTGCTGATTTGCCTTCAGTGGAGATACAACTTGTGAATATTTCAAGTTGCCATGACAAAAAAACCTTCGAAACCCATCAAACGCCAAGAACAGGCCTATGTTCCTCGGCCAGACGATGGCTCCACTAGCCCACAGTCCAAGCCGTCTGATGCTGCGTTAAATAGAAAGCTTGCCAACTTAAAGAAAGCAGTTAGACCCAGCGTCTTCACCAGACCTTCTAATGATGATGCCACCAGCTTGATCCGAGTAGGGCCTTCTTCCTACTCCGTCCATGGTTCTTCAGCTGAATTACCGGTCCAGCAACCCTCTGAGCCAGAAAAAAAGGTTATGACAGCCCACTACCCACTGGGAAATCTCTGGAGAATCATCTCCGTTTGTATATGGCTGGCCAGCGGAGGGTTTTCCGATGCTGCTCCCGGGGCACTATTGCCACATATCGAGAAGTATTACGGCATCTCGTACTCCATAGTATCGTTGATCTGGATATCAAATGCCATAGGCTTCATAGTAGTGGCCTCGGTGTCTCATAAATTACAGCCATGGCTAGGTAGAAGTAAATCGATTCCAGTTGGCTGCATTTTTTCGCTCATCATGTACTCCATCGTCCTGAGTGGAGGTCCATATCCGTTGGTGGTGGTAGGGTTCTTTTTCGGGGGTATTGGCTTGGCAATTGTATTGGCACAGGCTAATATTTTCCTCTCCAAGTTAGATAAGCAGTCAAAGTACCTAGCTTTCTTCCATGGAAGTTACGGTATAGGAGCTACTGTGTCTCCATTGATTGCAACTGCTATGGTCAATAGTGGAGCAAAATGGCATTATTTCTACCTCATTTTGTTAGCGATGATGTTAATTAACACCATCAATGTGTTCTTGCTGTTTCGAAACGCAGAACAAGACTTGAGTCCTTGGGATGAAGATGAAGAACATGATCCATTGATGAACGATCACTCCAGCATCCAAACAGGACAACGAGAGGTTGTTGATTCGTCTGACGAAGACGAAAACGCCATTGGCTTGCAAGACTTGGGTCCTCATTTAACTACTAGAGAAAAGGACCATCTTCCGGTGAACAATGAGTTGGTTTTGGCTTTAAAGCACCCTCTCACTTGGCTTATATCGTTCTGGGTGTTTTTCTACCAGGGCGGTGAAGTTTCTATTGGTGGATGGATCGTCACATATCTCTTAGACTACAGGGGAGCAGACTATAACTACGGTTATGTTGCCTCTGGGTTCTGGGGCGGTCTTACGTTAGGAAGGTTGATTTTGACCAGAACTTTACATAAGTACCTTGGTGCCAGAAGAAGTATTACTGTAGCCTCCGCATTGGCCATAACTTTCGTTGCATTGACATGGGCTGTACCTAATAACAACCTTTCCTCGGTATTTGTGTCCCTCCTGGGGGTGCTTATTGGTCCCAACTATCCTCTTATGATTACTGCCGTCACTCAGGGGATGATTCCAAAAAAGATCCAGTTGGTGGTGTTAACGATTGCTACCAGTTTTGGCCTGTCTGGTGGTGCCGTGGTGCCTTTTGTAGTGGGATTATTGCTGCAGAGGTTTCAAAGTTATATCGTATTGCCAGTTTTCATTGCAGTTTATAGTGCCATGTTGTTAATCTGGATATCTTTGCCAAATGTTGAGAGGAGAAGAGAGTTTGGCGGCAAAAAGTTGAACTTATGGCAGCGATTCTGGTGAGTCGGACAAAATAGTCCTGACAAAATATCGCTGACAAAATATCGCTGACAAAAAATTGCAGACAAAAATATTGCAGACAAAATTGCGGACAGAATAGTGAAGACAAAGCAGCTGTAATCATGCATTGTGGACACCTTTCAATGGATCCGTGTATCATATTCTTTCTATAACCAGACTGCTTTTTCTATTACGTGGCCATCTGCAGGTAGATATTTAGTTCTACTGAATATAACTCCCTACAATCTCACCTTCACATTGTATCTACACCGTTTCTAGTTTTGTACTTGTATTTTGGAGAGTCTCGGACTACATCTAGTTTCTATCGTAGTTGTACTTATCGTTTTGGTAGTCAAAAGGTGGTTGAGAGTCTGGGTGCCATTGTTCTTGACCACCGTAGTGTTGGTCATAAGATTTTTCAGCAATTTCTCTAGCGTCACCTTTGGCTTTTTCCTTGTCTAAGTAATCCAATCCTTTGGTTTCAAACAATTTGTCAACCTCTCCACCAACAATTCCACCAAGTAACTCTTTGGCGAAAGCATGGCTTACTGGCTTCCCTTGTTTTCTTTGGGAATCTTCATAGTGTTTGATAGCAGCGAATGAAGCGGCACCAGCAATAAGTTCGTGGGAGAATTTTCCCTCGTGCTCTTCTTGGCCGTAAACTTGTTGGTGAGCGTCTTCTTGTTCTCCAAATCCAAACATCTTAGAGTATAAATTGTAATTAACCTAGAAAAAGAAACTCAAGCAATTGTGGACTTTGGTGCCCCTTTTATACCCCAGTATCTCCGCTGCCCCGTTTCACCATCAACTTTAAAGGTCATTCGTAATGTTCGCTGAAGCCCCCATTAACATCGTGTTCGATGAAATGCCACCATTAAGGCTACCCCAATTAGGAAATACAATCTATACAATCGTCTACTCCAAGTTTATTTTCCTGCAATAACCTCCTAAAACCTCCACTTCGGCATTTTAAGCCTTGTTAACTGGAATTGAGGGGCAAAACCTCCCTTTTTTTCGTTTTGAGACTCTACACCGCCGTCTAGAAGCTTACATCAACCGGTGACGGAAGCGTGACACATTTGACACAGAGCGTATCTATATTTAGAGCAGCCAGAGTTCCTACACCCCTGCCCCGTTACTCTCGTATACTTTCCTTCCGCCAACGACTCCATTAATGCCCCTTTTGAAAATCTTTGATGTACGTTTCATTGACAAGTGGCTCTCCCATGTCTGATGCGTCAAAGTGCTGTCCGCATAATCCCAGATCTGTCATCCCATGCAGGTCGGATATCTTTGGTGCACGGGAAACAAAACTTAAAATACATGGTGTACGGCTGTTGTATTAGACATCCGTGCATCCGTCCCGAGTCAGATAATCTCATCGTGAGTCAAATTGAAAGAACCCTTGAGTCAACCTTTTCTGCCAATACGATTGACACCAACTGTTCTGTAAAAAATAATGGCTGCTGAATCATTACATACTACCGATCTTGACGGTATCTTGCCGCTCGTTGCCAGAGGTAAAGTTAGAGACATCTATGCTGTCGACGAAAATACTCTTTTGTTCGTTGCAACCGACAGAATCTCCGCCTATGATTATATCATGAAAAATGGTATTTCTTCCAAAGGTAAGATCTTGACCCAATTGTCAGTATTCTGGTTTGACTTCCTTGCTTCCAATATTCCAAATCATTTGTTGTTATCTAACAACGATGACGAGCACTTATTTGCCAAGTTACCAGCTAAATTATCAGAACCAAAATACAAGAAGCAATTGTCTGGAAGATCCTTACTTGTTAGAAAACTTAAGTTGATCCCATTAGAAGTCATTGTTAGAGGTTACATTACTGGATCTGCTTGGAAAGAATACAAAAAATCCAAAACCGTTCATGGAATAACCATCGATGAAGATGATTTAGAAGAATCTCAAGAATTCGCCAAACCAATTTTCACCCCTTCCACCAAGGCCGAGCAAGGTGAACATGACGAAAACATTTCTCCTGCTAGGGCTGCTGAGATTGTTGGCCAGGAATTGGCTGATAAATTAGCTGTAAAGGGTGTTGAATTATACACCAAGGCTAAAGAGTATGCTAGCTCCAAGGGTATTATAATTGCGGATACCAAGTTTGAATTTGGTCTTGACGATAACGACAACTTGGTATTGGTGGATGAAGTCTTGACCCCTGATTCTTCTAGATTCTGGAATGCCGCTAATTATAAGGTCGGCCAGTCTCAAGACTCCTATGATAAACAATTCTTGAGAGATTGGTTGACCTCGAATGGACTTGCTAATAAAGATGGTGTCTCTATGGATGAGGAAACTATCACCAAGAGTAAGGAAAAGTATATTGAAGCTTATGAAGCTTTGACGGGTAAAAAATGGTCAGATTAGTGTATTTCTATAGAAGAAAGAACTACAGACTGCTCTTGATAGTCATACTGTAGGTAATCATGTTGAACACGTAGTGAACCCTCTAATTCCTTTATTAAGTATAATCATTCCACCAGGCTTTTCCCTACTGAAGTGATTAGAGAAAAAGTCAAATTTTCATCTCCCCACGACAACCAACTAAAGTCAGTGATCTTACGTCAGAGAGTGAATTCCGTGGATAAAATACAAACTACAACGCTAATTTTGAGAACTTTTATTCATTGAACATCATACAAAGATTTGTTTCTCTTTGTCTAGAAATAAAACATGCAAATTGATTAATTTTTAATAGATTAAGATTGGCTTTTGAGCAAAATTCGAGGAAACTAATAGAACTAAATTAAATGGGGGACCTGAGAAACCTAATGACGGCCTTTTCTGACATACAACTCTTCAAATTCGGGAATGTGCCTCTTCTCCAAACTCAATCTTTCGAGCTCATCAGTGATTCTTTTTTTATAGTTATAGTTATTCACTCTTGTTGCAATTATAGGATTAGCAGGGTTCTTCTGTACATTTCCGTAATAGCCTCCATTCTCATACTCGAAATCGCTATTTCTAGTTTTCAATGGAGCTCTTCTTACTTGCTGATATTGTGGACTATGGCTATCTTCCATTTCTCGGGGTCCTTTGGGCTTATTTGGACCGGGGGTGGCGTCGTAGCTATTTTGATGCAAAAATTGTCTTGCTTGAGGTGTTGCTGGTGAATTGGACGAAGGATCAGACTTCTTTCTCATCAAATCACCAGACTGAAGCATTTGTTTCGAGAGAATCTCTTTGATTCTTTGATTGACTTCTTGTTCCACTACCAAGCGGAACTCTCTCTGGTATCCAAGTCGAACTTCTTTTGCTTCGAGATCCATGGCCTTTTTGCGGTCTTCAAACTCTGATACGAGCTCTTCTTCCAATTGTTTCTTCTGTAAATTACATTTCTTTTGCATGTTATTGAACTCGACTTCCAATTCATCTTTCTGGGATATAACTTTCCTTTCGAGAGCAATTAAGAACGCTTCCTTCTTCTTCAACTCCTCATTTTTGGTAACAAGCTGTTTTTGAAATTCATTGAGATCTCCAGTTAACTCATTCAACTCCATCTCTTTCCTAAGGAATCTCACTGATAAATTCTCTAGTAAGTCGAAACATGAAGGTCTTTGTTGAGGATCAACTGTAATACAAGACTTAATAATGGATCTTAATTGGTTGGAATAGGAATCAGGAAGTTCCGGTATAACTCCTTTTTTGATTTTAGTTTGGAGCTGTAAATGTGTTTTCGCTTGAAAGGGTGGTTGTAACGTACATAATTCAAACAAAACACAGCCTAAAGACCAAATGTCACATACTGGTGAATAAGGATTATCCATTAAAACCTCGGGTGACATGTAGTAGGGAGTTCCAACGTAAGTCTTTGCAAAATCACTCTGAGACGTTAGCATCTTTGCAAGGCCAAAATCGCCTAGTTTAAATATGGTTTGATTACCTGATGTAATGATGAAGATGTTATCAGGTTTGATATCACGATGAATAACCACTGTTTCGGCATTGATTGGAGGCTCTTGCACATGGGCGGTGGTCAAATCAACATTCTTTACGTCAATTCCATAATGACATCGGTGTAAAGCGAAAAGCATATGGAGAAGTACTTGCCATACCAACTCTTCAGGGACAGGCTCTTTATCCTTTTTAAATGCAGAAATACTTTGTCCCAAGTCTCCCCCAGCACAATACTCCATATATATGTGAATAGACTTCTTTTCGATGATATGATCATGCATGTAGTACTTGACGATGTTGGGATGATTCAACCCTTTTAAGATTCGAAGTTCTGATATAAGCTGATTTCTCTCATGGCCATTCATAGAGTTGTATTCTATTTCCTTTCTCACAAGTATCTTTCCATCAGATTTCTGCCGTACTTTGCGAACAGTACCAAAGGATCCTTTTCCTATAACTTCAAGAGCATCATACAACTGAGAAACTGGTGTTGTCATTGATGCAGTGGTGATGAACGAAGATGTAATGATCTGAACCCCTAGTATCGATTTATGGCTTGTTCTTTTGATCTATTTTCCTCACCTGTATAATAGATTAGAAAGTATTACTTTATGGCCCAATTTTGTTTTTCCTTTGAGTATTTCAATACCCTCTTTACAACTAACAATAGAACCGTTCGAGCACTACTCTCTTTCCTTTCAGTACAAGTGAAATAGAAACCGAAGGTATTTATGTTCCTTCCCAATTAGGCAATGCGACTGAAATGCATTAATGTTACACAAACCAAACCCGTGTCCGTCAATCGTTTCACGTGGAGTTCAGTCAGACGAGTTGTATGGGAATCCTACAAATGCATTGGTTTTTGAGATATATTGAAGGAGAGAAGTGGAAAAAGTAGTTCAGTGGATATAAAGAAAACCGAAAATTTTTGTGGGGTAGAAAGAAAAAATAAGGCCTGGCCGCATTTTGACACATTCTTGCAGCAATCGCTGTAGAAAAACAAAAATCCTGGTGTTAAAAGAAGAAACAAACCCTAGCGACAGAGTTCTAAAATGTACGACGTGTATTGGATTTATAAAAAGTGTATATGCGAAAAAAAAAAAAGATGAAATTAATGTTGATTGTGCCTGTTGTAAGCAAGAAAAGTGGCCAAGATACCAACATCATATAATGCCTTTAAGGACCCAGCCATGACGAATGTTAGCCATTGTAAATGGCGATTGGTTAAGGCACCTACGATACTTGGTCCAATAACTTGAGCCAAAGTCTTGACCACATTGACCCAGCCAAAAACCGCAGTCCGATCTTTATCTGGCACCAACGTTGCTAGAAATACATGTTTTGGAGCCACATCCATGGTTTGGGTACTCGATCTAACAGCCAAAATGGCCAAAGTGACAGCAAGCGAATTAGGAACTGGCACCAAAGCTAATAGAATAGATGCTGGTAAGTGGGTTACAACCATGGTGACAACCGCACCCAATCTTTTGGTGAAGGTTGTACCCAATAATGACATGACCCCACTAATGATTCCGGTTGCGAAAAACACCGACCCAAGGAATGATGCACTGATGTCGAATTTTTGTTTAACATAGTAAGTTTGCCATGACATAGACACCAAGGAGGAAGCAAATGAGTCGATAGCGAATAAAATCGATAATTTGATGACAATCGAGTAAATGTTCTCATGAAGATCAGGTAAGAACTGGAACTTACTTTTCTTTGCTGTTTGTGCTTGGACTTCAGCAGCAGCTTCTGGACGTGCAGCGTCATCTGTTTCTCCTGAAATTAACTGCGTCGTTTCGTCAACTTGTTCCAGAGCGTCTGCTTCTTTAGTCCATTCGATTTTATCTGAAATCAGGAAACACAAAATGATACTGATGAACGAAAGGACGGTGTACCCAAAAAAGGCAACTTTATAACTCGTTAAAGTTGAATATTGTAACTTGGTAACATGATCTACCAAAGCACCACAGGCAACTGATCCTAACGCAGCACAGAATGTGCCCGAAAAAGTGTACCATGCATAGATGTCCGATCTTTGATTGTAGGGAGCCAAAGAAGCAATGGAGCTCTGTTCAATGGATCTGAAGGGTCCCACTTCACCACCTCCGGGGGTCAAAATCCCAAGGATAGCAATAACCGACAAAACGTAGTAGTTATTGAAAAAGGTGAAGCTTAGCCCGGTTAGAGTCATGATCACTGAACTCAAGATCAAAGTAAACCTTCTTCCAATGGTATCAGCCGCAAGCGAAAGAAGGAAACTGGTCACGAGATCCCCAACAAAAGTTAAAGTCATGAATAGACCAATTAGCTGTTCTTCGATATTCAACTCTTTCAAGAAGAACACCAATATTAACGAAGTTGCTCCAAAGCCTAGTAACCTGATCATTCGCAATAGTATGATGAAATATACATCCTTACTACTATTGAGAATGGTGGTGAGGCCGATCTCGTCCGACACGAAGCGTAGCTTTGACCCAGCTGTCATATTGAAGAAGAACGGTGTGGTGGTGAATTGGCGAGATGGACGATAGAAAATGAAAAATCGAACCTTTTTATTGCCATACTCGAAACGTGACATGGTTACACAAACGCGGAAGATGTTATTTTTGATGATTAATCATGAGATGTTCGGAGAATCACATGAGAGCCCACCACGAAAGATGTTGGGAACGATGAGGTGAAGATCGGTGCGGCCTTCAGGACTGGCTGGCATTCGCTAATTTCATAACTACGGAAATATACTTTTAACTTTGATGGATAAAATATCTCATGGCCGACAAATTTATATAACTGCGATTCGTTGCCTCACGATAGAGTTAGCCACATGAATTTGGTTCCCGGTGAAATTATCAAGCAAAGGCATGAGATATATTGACGCAGGGTTTTCATCCACAATATAGTCGCCGCCCTTAAGAATCGTAGATTAGTTAGGAATTCGATTGTTAGGACTATTCCGTGTCTTGGCATTGCACAAACCAGTAAAATACGTCAAGTTATTCCTGCAGTTAAGTTCATCAAGTTATTCCTGCAGCTAAAAATATCAAATTTTCCTGCATTTAAACTTATTCCGCGCCTATTTTGGGAAATTCAATCTAGACATAATTGTGAGGCATTGTGAGGCATTGTGTGGCATATTTTGTTTCCCAATGGAGAAAGCCCCTGTGACAGGTATTAAGTAAAGTTTCGGTAAACCTGACCGGAAGGTTACAAAACGGTCCGAAGTATCAAAGAATTGCTGCCAAAAAAACTAACTTTCACAGTCTGGGAGCTTTTTTCATAAGTACCTAATTTTACTTGCATTACATATGGTCTCTGATTAGCTAAATCGGTTCCTTGGACAACCGAAAAGTGATCACCGGTAATTTGACTCAATATTAGTGGCTAGAGCAGATTCTCCAAATAGTTAATCTTGTATTACTTTTAACTTTGGCCAATCAATATACCATGCAACAGGTAAATCGCATTATCAGATTAATCACTGTAATCCTCTAACGGAAGAAATAAGGTTAATACATGCGATTTTTTTTTTATAATTGCATATAAATGTGCCCACTCCCATGAATTCACTTCTGATTTTTTGGGTAAGTAAGTAGAAATGTCATCTCTGGACTCGTTATCTAATCATAAAACTGGCCAAGTGCTAGTCTCTAACAACGAGGCCAATAAATTCTCTCATGAATATGAAAATGATGAAAAAGAACCTCTCTACACCAGTGAGTCCACCTCGACTGGGGGAATCAGTGATGCCATCGATTTCACTCATGCTGATATCGATGCTATTGTGCCCACTGAGGACTATGACGTTCCAGCCAACACTTTGAGAATGTGGGTTTTATCCATCGTCTTGAGTGCAGTTATTGGTGGGGTTGATTCATTTTTCCAAATGAGATTCCCAACTATTCATATAGGCGCCATTGTGGCCCAAGTTATTTCTTATCCTCTCGGTGAACTTTGGTACTTTATCATCCCCCAATGGACAGTACCTTTACCTTGGAATTTGTCTTTTAGCTTGAACCCAGGCCCATTCAATCAAAAAGAACATGCCTGTATTTACTTGTTCACCAATTACGTTGTTTCTGCTGGTTTGGTCAATAATGTGGTGGTGGAACAGTTTAAGTTCTTCAATAATGATGTCAGTATCGGAAGAATGATTTTGTTCAACATGTCCAGTTTCTTAATGGCCTGGTGCTTAAGTGGTCTCACAAGAAGTATCTTGGTTACCAACGCAGAAAGCACTTGGCCTGGTGTCTTGAGTACTTGTGCTTTATTCAAAGCTTTCCATAGCAGAGAGAACGAACCAGCCGGAAGTTGGACCATTTCCCGGTTCAAATTCTTTGCAATTGTATTTGGAGTATCCTTCGTATGGTATTGGTTCCCAGATTTGATATTACCTTTCGTTAGTACCCTTGGAGCTTGGATCAGTTGGTGTAAACCTTCTAGTGCTGCTCTTTCGCAAGTATTTGGTGTGAAGACTGGTCTTGGACTTTTCCCATTAACCTTGGATTGGACCCAAGTTACATCGTTATCCAACCCTCTTACCACACCAATGTGGTCTGTATTGTGTGTGTTTGTTTCGTTTGTGTTTTGGATCTGGTCCGTTATGCCTGGATTATACTACACCAACAAGTGGCAGACAGCCCATCTTCCCATTATGACAGCCTCTGTGTATGACTACAAGGGAAAGGCCTACAATGCTACCAAAGTTATCGACAAACATTGGAAGTTGGATGTTGCCAAGTTCGAAAAATATTCCCCAGTTATGTTGCCTATTGCATTTTTGATGAACTTGGCCTTGGGTTTGGCTGCTTTTGCTGCCATGATGGTATCCTTTGTGTTTAGATTCAAAGTTGATGTTTGGGATGCTATCAGAAGTCCAAGAACTGACGTCCATAACAGAGCATTAGCCCATTACAAAGATTTACATTGGTTATGGTACATAGGCTCTGGTGTTGTTGCTTTGGGCTTGGGATTCGCTTTCTCTGGAAGATGGAACGATACTCAGATCCAACCCGATGGTTATATTGTCTCTGTAATCTTGGGTGCTGCTTTATTCGTTCCATTGGCCTTGATTGAGTCCAAATCTAATTTTGAAGTCAGTTTGGCTTCCTTCTTCGAGATTGTCTCTTCCTTCTGGTTCAGAGGTCAACCAATTACTTTGATGTACTTCTATACTATGGGATTTGGTACTTTGCAACACGCCATGCATTGTTCTATGGGTGCAAAAATCGGGCATTATATGAAGGTACCTCCAAGAACCACCATGATAGTTTTGTTTGTGGGCTCTGTTTGGGGAGCTTTGGTGTCTCCAGCAGTTAGTGGGTTTATTTTGGAGCACTTCAGCAAGATTTGTACTGACAAGGCAGAAAATCATATGATTTGCAGAAAGACTCATACCCAATACAACACTCATTTGGTATGGGGGTTATTCGGCACTCATTTATTCGCCCATGGTGGTAGATATCATTGGGTGTTGTGGTTCTTCTTGGCCGGGGGCTTAACTGGTCTTGCAATTTCTTTAATTCAATTATGGAAACCAAAAAACTCCATCATTAAGAAAATTAACCCAACATTATTGTTTGGGGGTGCTGCTTCTATTCCTTCAGTTACTGGATTCAACTACTCCACCTGGTTTTTGGTTGCATTTATTCTCAACTTCTATGTCCATAGAAGACATAATGCTTGGTGGAAGAAGTACAACTTGGTTTTAGCTGTCGGCTTGGATTGTGGGGTTGCAATCGCAGCAATTTTAATCTATTTCTGTGTTGTCTACACTGGGGGTGCTGATCACTACTCATGGTGGGGGACTAACGTTTCCAAGACCGGCTGTGACGCCAAAGGTTGTCCCCATCTTCTGGGACCTATGACCAGACCTTCAGGATGGTAAAACATAAAACATAGTTCCTCATATTCGTGTATATGCTTTTTTTTTTGACTCTTTGCGTACTTTGAACAACTCTCGAGACCGCCCTAAATAGAAACGCAGGTCCGACGTCATTTAATAGTTGCAAAATACAAAGTTCTTGGCATTGGTGCTACTTTGAACTTTTGTGTAACTTGTGTTGGGAGAAACCAAAACCAGTACTTAATCACCTAAGATCCACAATTCCTCTAGTTTGGTTTGAAGGATGTGATACTGTATTTATCCTAGTAGAGCACTACTGCAGTTGACGAGTATAGACACGTGAAGTTCTGCATGTTCTATTTTGAACCACACACGCTTGTAGACGCTTGTAGACCAAGAACTTCTTGACTTAATTACTAAGAATGCGAAGGTTATATCCGAACTGGATATATGCAGGAGTAAACAATCAATCAGAATGTGCGGGTGATTCCAGATAATAATCGGGTGGTATGCAACTTTTCTACCACATGAGGTTGCCATTTACGAAAAAAATACAAGCATAAAAATAATTGTACTTTTCCCATAACACCTCAAGCATATCTCCGAGGCAGTAGTGCCAAAACTCCAAAATAAACATTATATACTATAATCCTCACCTGATTGAAGATCTTATGCTTCTCCACATTTTGTATGAATAGAAATGCCTCTCAAGCGTAAATACGAAAGTGCAAGCCTGATGAAACAATACGTTGATCGCTAGTACTTTTTGGTTAATTGGCTGAATTAATACAAATAGTGTCGATTTTCACACATACACCACCATAGCTTCACACAGGTGATGTGGCCATTACATTTCCAAAAACGTGACAATGCTTCTGGTAAATCGTGAGCTCGCAGCAGGAGCAATGATGAAAATCCTGAATGACCAGGGATACAAAAGTCCTGGCTTGACTTGTATATCGTCCCCTGTATAGATCTAGAACTTCTGTCTACTCTTTGAGAGGTGTCGGCTTTCATGTAACTTACAGCTTCCCTTTCTCTCATACAAGAATGTTGAGACAAAGGTATAAATTAGAATCATTCAATCTCTCAAATTATCATTAAAGTAGAAAACGAAAACATCAATATTTCAATGGCTTTCGAAGAAGTTGTTCCTTCGTTTTTAATAAATCAAAAAAAAAAGCGAAAAAAAAGCAAATTTTAAAAAAAATCTGAAAAATTGAAAAAAGTGAAAAATAAACAAAACTTTCAAAATTTCAAACTGAGTAATCTATACTCTCTATTTTGATCAGTTAGTGGAGGAATAAAAGGTATTCTGACTTGAAAACAGAAAAAATAGGATTTGCTGGTAAACTTTTCTTTTGCGCCTGACAACGTTTGCAGCCATTTTCTCGGCACTATTTGCATATCTATTCTTCAAGAGAGGTGATATATATGCGATTAGCTAAGCCCAAAATCTGAGCAGACGCCCTCAGTCAGAAGTATCACGAAATGTGATATCCGCTTGACTACAACTCGATAGTCATCAAACACAGTGAGGCCCACAAATCTACGAAATTTATGTCACGATCAATTTGGATCTCACCTTCATTAAGCCGCATACATATAGTTTATTACTTAGCTTTATTTTCTTGACTTCTTAAGAAAGTGAATCAACAGTTGTTTGCCCTAGTCAATATACCGAACCGCTTCCAAGAAGTCAGGTAATCTATTTTACGGAGTGTATACATTTATATAATGTTAATACTCAAGTCACTGAGTAGATCTGTATTTCGTTTACTCAAATAAGTAACAGCTTCTATGTACTATCACATGATTTACAACATTCCCCTAAAATGGGTGCTGCTCAATAGCAGATTAAAACGTTGGTCTTCGTCCTATTATGATTAAAATACAGCAGAATCTAAAAATATTTCTTGTTCATCTTTTATTGCATTGCTCATCTGCTGCAAACACATTTGCATTTTCATATACATTAAATAAGATCATATCATGGCAAATAGAGGAAGATCATCCCAATTGGTACAAAACTAGTATCAAAAGGGAGAAGGAAAAATGCCACACTCCAAACATGTGGATAGTCCGTCACAAAGCCGGAAAGCTTTCCAGAGTAACGATTCTGTGAATAGAGTAGCTACAAATAGATAACCTGAAGCCAGACGACCTGAAGCATGCAAACATATGGCACCTACTCACAATGATGTAGTAAATTGAAGACAGACTAGTTCTTTTATCACAAAAGGTATCTGGCCACTAGTTGGGCCCTGACACATCGCTATAGTGATCGTTATACACAAATTCTTGTAGACCGCATAGTAATACAATAATCTTAGGGTGTACGGATGTGAACTTCGAATGCTCAACATGCCTCCGTGCTCAAGATTTACCCCATAATAAAATCACTTAGACGACTTCTTTTGCTTCTCAACTTCGTCCCTTCTTTCGATTCATTACTCTCACTATGCGCAAATCAATTACTAAGTTTTACAAATATTTAAAAATAGCTCAATTGACTAGGGATTCAAAGCACGGCGGAAATAATCGACTTCAGCTGGCGAGCTTAGCAAATGCATCCGTGAAATTATCGGTTCAAGGAGATTTTCAAATTTATTTTATTTGCGCTGATGTAGCATCAGAGTATCTCCAAGTTTAGGCATCTTGTTTTCTTGTATGCGGAGCTCTTTTTTTTTGTTTTCTCTTACGATTAACATTATATAATGGATAAGAAGCTCTCGGAGAAACTAAAAGGACAAGAAAGGACAAGAGATGACCGCAGACTACATTGTAAGGTAACCTTTGTACAGAACACTTGATGGTGCGAATATCGGAATTCCGTAGTTCAGTTAGGGAGCAATAGCAACAACTTCGCATCTCCTTTCGATGCAATATAGAGAGTATGCGCTTTTTTTTAACACCGAGTATTAACCACTTACGAATAGCCAATCGATCTTCTTTTTTACGAAAACTTTTAACACACGAGGCTTAATTGCCCGATCACTTTTTCTAATGTGAGTCGCGGCAAAAGAGATCATTGGAATTAGAGTAATAGAGATAGCTAAAACGCAGTTCGGGAATAAGTACGGATCCACTAGAGGGACCACGAAAGTCGTCTACGCTTACAGAAAACACAACGTAACCATTCGAATGTCTTCGAAATACAATGCTCCGATTTAAATTTTCTTTTTAAATATACGGCGTTGTGAAGAATAGCAGATCTTTAAATCAAAGTTTAATTCTCCCTTTTAAATTAGTCTCGCTTAACAGCGATAATTCCATAGCATGTCGTGTAATATTTTCCGATGTAAGTTACACGTGATAAGCACCAGAAAAAAAAAATATATTCGGATCTGCAATCCACTCTTGAGGAAGTGTGGTAGATAAAAAATATTTTAGCCATAATAGGAGTTGATTACGATTACAGAGCAATACTCTACAACGAAAATGCAAACCTTTTATTCTTAGCTTCAACTGAATCATGCACAGTTCCATGATGTACCCCCATCTATTGTTAAGTTGGGGTCAAGGTCACAGTGATGTAGCCTCATCTATTGTTGCGATGGGTGTAATTGTCACAGTGGTGAAAGCTTATCAGGCTGCTGGTAGTTATTTTACTTTCTGGTATAACCTTGCAGGAGACCGGGGATCATAATTATCTGCAATAATCAGATAGCAGATTCCAATATTGACAATCGATCTGTGAAGGTCCCGAGGCGATCAATTATCTCCGAGGATACTATTAACCACTAATGATGCGCAAGGAGCCAATCTCTTTCTCTCAAATTTCCTCGCATCCATTGGATCTGAATTGGCAAGCTTTCTGGAATTATGAAATATTTTTTTATGTTGCGGAATGCACGACTTCGGCTACAGGCTATATATGCGCCCGATTGAGTAAGCCGAACACTTATGTGGTAAAAAATAATAGGCTCGCTAAATAAAAAATATTTCTTCTCCAGATCTTCACAAACCACCGAAAAGAGATGCATAATAAGATCATTTCATAAAAGAAATAAAATTCTCTCTCTCGTAAATGACTTTCTCAGCAGTAATTGATTATGGGAAGCTTCTATTGGCTAAGCAAACACTATAGAATGACATTCCAGACGAGAACAAAGAGTCTTCTACGTACTGTTTTTGAAAATATAAGAATATCTCATTGGTTAAGATGATGCTTCAAGACCCCTTTTCATCATGAACTTGGGTTCTGGAACATATATTGCAGGATTTTACAATTTTTGATTTATAGATTAAAAATTTAGGCTGGAGAAGGTACCACAAATGTGATCAGATCAGATGTTAAAGAAATGTATTTATGCATAAGGTTTCGACAATTGAATTCTCTACATAAAAAATACAATATTTTTTATGTATCCTATTCACATGAAAACTGATCTGGATTTCATTCGCTAGGCTCTATTAGCAAGCAAAGTAAGAGCGGTCCATAAGTCTCGGAGAAATTTACTAAGTACTATGAGAGTAGTAAAAGGGAATTGTCTAGTAATAAACGGGATATTAATTGGAGGGAACTACTTATCATTCACTTATTTTTCCATCTAAATAGAACCAATGTCAGCACAATGATGCTTATGGAAGCATTAGGTCTTCTTCTTAAAGTTATGCTCTTCTAATATGTAATCACTGAGAACAATTTTGCTGGTTCTAGATTCAGAATCCTCTAATTAGCAATTGTTAGACATTGAAGATTTACTATATGATAAAGTCTGTGTTAGTAGAGAGCACACATCTCCATTGCAGGAATATCTCACTCCCATAGATGAAAAGGTTCTGGAAAAATAAGTTGTGCGCTGGTGTAGAGTTGATACCGAATTTTAAAAATATCTTATTTTAAGAAATGAGGAAAATTCATTATTAATCGACTGCAAAATTATTAATTTAATATCCATACCGAGCTAACAATATCCTAAAAGCAGATGATTGATGAATCTTAAAATCTTATTGGTATGGACTAGATACACATTTATTTTCTGCTGAGCGGCGACGCACGGTGCTAATTTCAGGTAGAACAATTCGGCCTTCAGCTCAGTGGCAGTAACTCGTAATTATGTAGAATCCCCATCATGCGTCAGATCTGTTTAAAGAGAGCTCCTTTCGTTTTTCGGCGCTGCACCTTTAATACCAATTTTAGAACAATTTGGCCACAAAAGGGCATGTTTTTCGAATAAATCAAAAACACCGCACCTTAGACCTCTAAAGTAACCTCCAATTAACGAATATTGCATTTTCTTTGCACTTTACAAAAAGAAAAAAAAGATCAATATCAACCATGATCTGCAGGCTCTATTGGGTAATCTTGAAAATCAAGTTTGTAAGTTCCTCCAATCCCTCTGCATCACCCACTAATTTGTCCTTTGGATACAAAAATGATCTTACGGATCATTTTTCTGATTTCAAAGAGAAGAACGCAATTCGCCATTTGCAAGAATGATTAAATACCGGGAAATAGCAGTTTCAGTTATCGCTTAGGGGGCTTTAGATAAAATTTGTCTCTTCGGCTAACAACAGTGTACGGCAAAATATTAACGATAACACAAAATGTAATCAAACGAAATTATTTTCTGCGCTCGGAGATCATTGAAGATATTTGACAAATATCCTTGAAAAGAGCAGCCATGCTAAAAGCTTATTTCAGCAGAAAGTACTCTAAGTATGCAGCCGAATTGCCTCTGCAGTGGATCGTAATTATTATGATTTGCAGGTTTAGGTCATACTGCATCTCTATTGTATGTTTGCAGATAAACTATATGCATATAATTATACCCTAAATGGATTTTTCTTTTCTTCAATGGAATACAAGAAACAATTTCTTAAAAGGAGGCCAAACCAAGATCTAGATGGTGATCTGCAGTTCCTCGTATTCATAGGCGTTATACATTTCACACACACATCTTCATCCCTCAATGCAGACTACTCGGTGTTTTCTTCGATCGGTACATTTTTCTTCACATTGTAGATTCCTCATGAAATCCTGATATATAAGGTTAATTGCCTCCAAAATGTACCTTAAGCACACTCAGTAACTAAAATGAGGTTTCTGGTGTGGTCATTTTTTTTGTTCACTGGCTTGCTTTTGCAATCACTTGAAGCTCAGCCTATCTCCAAACTCCTGAAAAGAAACAGTAATGTTGCCATCAATGGTTGTCCTCAATTGGATTTCGATTGGCATATGGATCAACAGAATATCATGCACTATGACTTAGATGTTACCTCTGTGCAATGGATCAGTGGCAGCACGTACCAAATTACCATCCATGTCACAGGTGAAGAAACTATTGCGTTGAAGTACTTGTGGTCGTTGAAAGTTATTAGTGTCAGTGGCCCATCAAGTACAATACAGCTTTATGGCATTAATGAACATGTTTATCTGATTGACAATCCAACTGACTTCACGGCAACCTTTAAAGTGTACGGCACTACTTCCAGCGATGGCTGCACAGTTTGGATGCCCAATTTTCAGCTTCAATTCGAATACTTACAAGGCAGTAGTTCCAAATATAAGAATTCGTGGAAATGGGGTAGGAGCACATTTGAATTAAGCACCGGTTGCAACAATTATGATAATCAAGGACACTCTCAGACTGACTTCCCAGGATTCTACTGGACTTTCCATACGTCAGGGAATGATGATGGAACTTGCACCAAGAAATCATCTTCTACGCCACCTTCAAGTTCAACCACACCATCGAGTTCAACGAAACCTTCGAGTTCAACAACACCTTCGAGTTCAACAACACCATCGAGTTCAACAACACCTTCGAGTTCAACAACACCATCTAGTTCAACAACACCATCGAGCTCAACGACGCCATCGAGCTCAACGACGCCATCGAGCTCAACGACACCATCGAGCTCAACGACGCCATCGAGTTCAACAACACCATCTAGTTCAACAACACCATCGAGCTCAACGACGCCATCGAGCTCAACGACGCCATCGAGCTCAACGACACCATCGAGCTCAACGACGCCATCGAGTTCAACAACACCATCTAGTTCAACAACACCATCGAGCTCAACGACGCCATCGAGCTCAACGACACCATCGAGCTCAACGACGCCATCGAGCTCAACGACGCCATCGAGTTCGTGTGATGTTGCGGTCAACGGGTG